>CAKAKR010062272.1:7031-32734 GCA_916700685.1 Adelosebastes latens
GCTTGCTGGTTGTACATTGGTGTAGAATGCAGGTAGTTTGGGGTGCCCTGAAGGCCTAGGGGTCAGGGCACCGACCATGATCCACAACCACACTGTATATAAGAAGTGGACATAGTCACCCATTGGTTTGTGGACTGCCGTTTTGAAGCCTCAAGTTCGGCATTTTGGCTGTCGCAATCTTGGTTTTTTGGAACCAGAAGTGACAAGAGGGTGGAGCTACACTAGTACAACCGAACGCTGAATAAGACATTTTTAGGCGACCAATATGTTACAATTAACTTTCATGAATGGAAAAACAGGCTGGTTTAAGTTCTAAGACAAAAATGCGGACAACACCCAACCAGACAACACCGTGGTAGCAACCTGTCAATCACAAGGTAGCCACGTCCAAAAGCATACTCTGCTTTATTGTCTATTTTACTCTAAATGGGACCATAATTTACTAATAATACAACTTCTTTTTTTTCAACCAGAGTCGCTGCCCCCTGCTGGCCATTAGCAATAAAACAAGTTTAAGATTAGCAATAAAACAAGTTTAAGGCACTTCTGCATTAGCTTTGCTTTTCAAGACCGCTTGGGCCACAACATTATTTTGACCAGGGACCTTTTTGCATGGCACTCCATATCTTTTCCTCCTTTCATTTCCCGTCATCTCTGTATTATCAGCTGCCCAATAAAGGAATAAGATGCCCCCCAAAAATACTTGCCGTTTTGTCTTGAAGGTCTTTCAGAGATATTCTTCACCTCTATCCCCACAGCTCTGCCACCTCCTGGGACCACTGAAAACCTCCTGGTTCAAGGTACCTCACACATGCCGAATCCCAGAGGGCTCTCAGTCCTGGAAGACTCCACTATCTACTCCCTGCTGGCCCTGTGCATGGTGCTGCTGCTCTCTAGCTTGTCTCTAGCCTTGGTAGTCTTACTGAGGGGAGCAAGGGCTGCTAAAACCTCCAACCCGGGACCCAAGGAGGCTAACCACAACCAGGAGAGCGTGGTCCAGACGGGCCAGGAGGTTGGCCAACAGGGACAGAGCTCCAAAGGTTAGTGTGGCATTAAATACAAATTAAAGGCTCTAATCAGTGCAATCGATGAGTAGTTAATTCGCTAGTCGAGCAGCAACGTCGGAACCCATCGGCTATTGATCCGGCGACGGATAAGCCTTGGGGGGCAAGGGGTTTATATTTCTGGGGTTCCGGTGTAGCCAGTGGATATCCGGGCCAAGACTTCCAACTTCCAGCAGTTGGAGTTGAGAGACGACGTGTACGACCGGATTATTTCACAAGTAGCCAGTTTACAAGCTAATTTTAAACCAATAAAAAGCTAAATCATCATCAGACGATAGCTGATGGGTTCCGAGATTTTCCGCATTTTGGCCAATGCGTTCTGCATTCAACCAAAGCCTGCTTGAATGGGATTGATCAATACTGCTCAGACTACAAACCGAAACCAGAACACTTCCGATACCAAAATCTTGTCCCGTTGCCTGCAGAGTCTACACATGAATGCAAAATCTGTTTAGAAAGATTAGCCGAGCAGTAAAATTATGTACAGCAGCTCCCCTTAAGACAGATCTTTTTTCATTATCATCTTGTATTTCAAAATTCTCGCGTCTCAAAATTGCAGTTGAAAATATCTCAGCATCTGCTTCAGATATTTTGCTCCAACATGTGCCCACTATCCCTCTCCGTCTTTCCACAGATTTCCTAACAAATTCAAACGGCACCACAGACAGTGAACCATCATATGACTCCACCCCCACTGAGACCTGCGTGTGCATCCACTGTTTCCCCGATCTGAAAGCACTGGGCCAGGGCAACGACCGGCCAACGAGAGCACCTTTCTCATTCTACCAGCAGGCTGTCCTCCATAGCGCCCAGATCCAAAAAGGAGGGCCTGTCTGGACCGAGGGTAACCCGCACACCTCTGGACTGGAGGTGCAGGAGGAGGCTTCAGTGGGATGAGGCTCATTTGCTGTCACACGGGACAACTGTAATGGCCACTGTGGATATTGACACAGGGCAGTAAAGAGCATACTGAAAGAGTATCACTGAAAATGGGGCAATGAGTTGACTTATTACAATCATGTTCTATTCTAGGGGACATGGGTGTCCAGGGCCTTTTATAAGGGTTTTTGGGGGTTGGATGACACCAATGTCGACACACCAACCGGACAACAAAGAACTGATAAAGATTGACTGATGCTTTACTTCACGTTGCCTGATGACGGTTAAAAGTTTCACTTGAACACATCACAAAGACCGCCGCTGACTACTAGCTGACCACTGATGTGTGTATGTCTGGTATAGTAGAATTCATAATCCAAAAAAAACATAGTCAAACAAATAGAAACACCAAGGGACAAAACAAATTAGCTAACTATTTACATGACACTGCGAGTCTCATGAAAGTATCTTGGCATATGCAAATTGAGCAAAGTTTCTGCTGGCACTGCTGCGTTTTGCTTTTCAGCCCGAGATCTGTCCTTTCACTGTGGAAGAACAAAAACATGGTGGAGATGAACAATATGGAGAGAGTGGGTGAAATCACTGCTTCACTGGGCTGAACAGCTCTCTCTCACCGACTGATCAGACTGCCACTGACTCAACAAGATCAAACAGCCGTGACAAGGACTGACTAGTGACTACAGGTCACGGTCACCCACACAAGCTTAATGATGGCCCAGCAGCATTCCATTGCTAACTGTCAACTTGGCATGTCACATCACATTTCTGTAAGGCGTCATTTCAGACGTCACTTGTATGCCTCTGCTCTCTAGACATGTTAATTACCTTTCCAACAAAACAAGTGAAACACACCACACATAAAGTGACTCGTCAGAGTCGCCAACGTCAGAAACGTCCTAGTTCTACTGATTCCTCTGTTAGGGCTTCAAGTTTAGAAATTTTACGTGCTGAGTACTGGCACAAATATGTACAGTGTGTTGTGTTAGGTATATATTTGTGTGGTGTTGGTTTATATAAGGATACAGAATGTCATTGGACTCGCTTTGCCCACAATAAGGAACAATAAAAACTTGATATCAGAAACATCTGGAGAGAAGCTGTTCAAAAGTGTTCAAATCATCGTCCATTTTTAAAGTGCGTCTGCAGTCAACAACAGAGGCGACAGAGGTGGGACCAAGTCATCGGTTTGCAAGTTTCAAGTAAGTCTCAAGTCCCAAATCAAAGTAAGGATGTCCCAAGTCAAGTCCCAAATCAAAGCAGGTAAGTCCCAAGTCAAGTCCCAAATAAAAGCAAGCAAGTCCCAAGTCAAGTCCCAAATAAAAGCAGATAAGTCCCAAATAAAGGCAGACAAGTCCCAAATAAAAGCAGACAAGTCCCAAGTCAAGTCCCAAATAAAAGCAGGCAAGTCCCAAGTCAAGTCCCAAATAAAAGCAGACATGTCCCAAATCAAAGCAGGCAAGTCCCAAATAAAAGCAGACAAGTCCCAAGTCAAGTCTCAAATAAAAGCAGACAAGTCCCAAATAAAAGTAGGCAAGTCCCAAGTCAAGTCCAAAATTAAAGCAGGCAAGTCTCATGTCAAGACTAACAAGTGCCAAGCCAAGTCCCAAACTTTGAGTTTCGAGTCCTAAACAAGTCATAATGCACTCTTCACCAAATATAATGCTATTTGCGTCTCCGTCTGTAATTTTCGACCCACACATTTTGAATATCGTAATTTGTTTTTTGTTGACCACCGCATAGTTTTTGTATGCAGGATACAAACATAATTATCTTTGGTATAATTTTTTTCAAACTGGCGCTCAGTAACGTAATGTTAGTTTCTGTAACTTGATTGGATGCTGTCGGATTGGTTCAAACAAAGTGGATCTGTGGAATTATGTGTTGCTGGGACTGAATAGCGTTATCGTTAGTTGATTCAGGGAAGTAATTGATTCGTGGCACACTTTATAACATACTTTTTAATCTTTGGGCTTGGGAGTAAGGTATCAAGTATTTACAAGTCAAAAGGCTCAAGTCCAAGTTAAGTCACGAGTCACTGGTGTCAAACTCCAAGACGTGTTGCAAGTCTTTTTTGATTTAGTCAAGTCGAGTCTAAAGTCATCAAATTTGTGACTTGAGTTTGACTCGAGTCCACACCTCTGGTAAATAACATTCACAAAAACTAGAAGGGCACTCGGAGAGCGCAGACCTCCGCCAAGGCCATTTCCATAAGTGAAAAAGAATGCGTGTATCCGCCCTGTGATCTGGATCTGCTCCAAAATTGAATGTGTTCTTTCTTGGCCAATGCTACACCCTTCCACCAAGTTTCATGACAATTGGACAAGTAGTTCTTCCATAATCCTGCTGAAAAGACAAACAAACCAAACCGAAAACATACCCTCCTCGGTGGAGGTAATAATTCAAGAAAAATAAATCTTGCATTACATTATCAAGGACATTTAATAAGAGGCAACCAAAGTGTTTACAGATATAGATATTCTTTATTTGAGTGTCTTTCCATCACTGTGTCCAGTTCTTGCAGCAGTTACATGTGTGTGCGAGGAATGACTGACCGGGTCGAGACAAAAGTTTCTTCCGATTACGACCCCCCCGTGGCCGGATCCAGCAATATAGAAGAACAAAAATTTGAGGTTTCACCATTTTGTCTCTTACATACAAACTGTACATATATACTTTTACATACATCATCAACATGTGGAAAAAAAAATCCCATCAAACTGCGATACCCAGCTCAGACGGCATGCTGAATGCAAGTACTGATTCAGTACACGAACATACGGTACATACGCACGACACACGTGTGCATACAAACAGGAACACGCACACTTTTATCTCTTCTCTCTTTACGCGCAATAACACATTTTTTACACACACCTATACCGAGCTTCTTTTTTCGTCCCCTTTCTCGGGCACATACACGTGCACACACACACACACACACACATACAAACACACCGAATTAGAGCAACATGCGGCCGACGGTTAACACTGCAGGATCGAGCTTCCGACCCCGTTATACATACTCCTTTGTTTCATTTCTTTTTTTTTTTGCCATTTACCTGAAACAGCAATGTAACTTGAACATGGAGAATATGCCTCTGTAACGCCAAACGTGTGTCAAATTGTGGTCAAATTAAACAAGAAAAATTAAATAAAATGAAGCTGCGATAGCAGCAGTTTCATGAACATCATCAGCACTATTTTGCGTGCACAAAAAAAACATGATTGACGGCACAATGTAAGACAGACGAACAACGTGAGAGTTTAGGGAGAATGCAGAACCGTAAACAAACGATTTAATTACAGTATGTATAAAAATATAATATTCACTGTGTAATTTATTCCCCCCTGTGACTGTTGGAAGCAGCATGAGAGGCAGAAAATAACAGATCCTTTCCTTGTTAAAGACAAAAAGTATCCGACTGACAACTACAAACTCACGAGTAATGAATGGAATTAACTGTCTCTCTACACAATGTTCATAATTTTGTTTTTCTCCACTTTTTTGCAATCGGAACAAAAATGCATAATAAGACAACTTCCATCCTTGAAATATTTGGTCATTTGGAGGAGAGAGTGTGTGTGTTAGACAAGTGTGCTTGTGTCCAGGAAGTTGCCGATTTAAGTAAAGCGAATGAAGAAAATGATTCGCTAAAGCAGAGCCTCGAACTGTTGTGGAAGGCCGCGACTCCGCAACTCAATGCAGCTGTGCGAGCATGAAACATGGTGAAGAACAGCATTTGTGATCCAAGTAAACCGTCCCACAGACAAATTAAGGTTTAAAATAACCTTCCGCCCTTCTGTCTGTATCTGAAAAAGAGAAAAAAGGTAGGGATACGGCGCTATACCTCTACTGTCTGAAATCAAGTACAGACGGATTCTGCAGTCTTTCATACAGCAGATAATCACAGCTGCTTTCGTTCTTCTTCATCCCCTGAATTCAAGTGAAAAATGAAATATCCCGTCATCCAAATTTCTTGCATTTTGTTTGGTTCTTGCACTTTTTGCACCATCCTGCACAGCACACAGTTCTTTCTTGAATGTCGTACAGTGGAACTAGATTAGTATGTAGTAAGGGTGGTTCCATGTTAAGAGTGAGAGTTGCGACTTTTAGAGTGATTCAGGTAGGTTTGTGTTTCTGTTTCCATGCCCTTCTCATCACTCCCGTTACCTTTTTCCATGCAACTAATCCTTGCGTCATGCCTCGTCTCCTGCCGCAGGCTGCGCCGATGGAGGGAGCTACTCGTACTCCAGGAATTGTTTGTGGTAAAACAAAAGGTACCTGGGGGAGATAAGAGTACCCAGGATGAGGTCACATTGCAGCACCACTAATAAAAAGGAAGCAGTCAGTGTCAAACAGCTTTTAGAAACACAAAGACAGACTGTGTTTAGTCAAAGGTGTGACTCGCTCACCCTTCACTGTCCAGGACGTCCTTGATGCTGGCCTTGGTGATGATGGCGTCGTCACATTTGAACCACTGGTCCTTGTGCTGCCGGATGAAGGTGGTGTAATGGCCGCTCTCTAGTGTCCCCTGGTGGTTCACCACTGCAAAAAGACTATACCTGAAACAGGAAGAGAGAGGAAATAAGAGGCTTAATCCATACTCTGTGTGTGCTGCAACTACAATAACTGATACAATTGAGAAAAAATAAATAAATCAGTAATTAAAATCTCAAAATTCCTTTATTTTACAATAAAAATCATCATGGCGTTTCAGTAGTTCACCTGTGTGTTATATTGTCATTATAAAAACCTATTTGCAGCAGTAAGGAAGTAACAGCTAAATAATAAAGCAGGAGAAGTTACATGTAAGGCAGCACGATATTGGAAATATTTTCTTTTTCTGCGATATATATTGTGATATAAAAAAAATACAGGAATTTACATTTATACAGGACCCCACCCGTTAAGAAGAGTAAAAATATATACAGTTCATTATGAAACTATTAATGGGAAACACTGAAGTAGTCATGGAAAATAAGAACGGTGGGAATTTTCTTTTTGTATCAAATAGGAAAAAAAGTCGTAGTATGACGTGTTTGAGTTAATTTGCCGTCTAAAAGCAAAACATGTTAGATAGTTGGTTTGGCAACATTTTACAAATTCATAATCAGCATTTGATTAGAATAGGGCCCAAGATAAAATAACATGAGGTGGTGGTGGATTCTCCCTGGTGAAATGAAATGAATGAATGAAAACTGGTCAGAGAGCAATGCACTGAATGCATAAGTGGGGGGAGGAGGAAGCAGGAAGGACAACCACAGTCAAGACCCTCAATGCATTGTGTCAGGTCTGTCAGAAGGGTCACTCATATGACCTCATTGAGTCAAGGTGGCAACTGGTTCCTGTTGGAATATTTGGAACTTGGGTTCAGATATCGGTTCATTCCAGATGTTTTTCCTTACTTGTTGTCATTGTTGAAGGGGTCCACGGTCTGCTGGTACTGCCCATTCATCCGGCTTTCTTTACTGAAACACACAGCAGAACTAACTTTGTCAACAACTGTTCTTGCAAGAGTCAGCAGTCAAAGTTTTTTTTTTTTACAAAACACATCTGTTTTCTACAGAAGCTCTGAGAGGCAAGGGAGAACATAAATTCTGCTGATCCGTTTTCCATGTCTGATCTAAATTGTTTTATCTCCTATCACT
This sequence comes from Adelosebastes latens, assembly GCA_916700685.1. Classification (NCBI taxonomy): domain Eukaryota; kingdom Metazoa; phylum Chordata; class Actinopteri; order Perciformes; family Sebastidae; genus Adelosebastes; species Adelosebastes latens. Next base: position 14,645 of record CAKAKR010062272.1, read on the forward strand.
TAAGAACAGTTAAAAAAAAAAAGGTTGTGCCAGGATAATCTTCATAAGTTCCTTACATTTTTTTCCATCTCTGAAAACAGTTTGGTGATTTTTTTTTTGTCAGGATCATTTCAGCCACAAGAGGCTGAAGTGCACCACTACCCCATGTTCTAAATAGAACTAAAATCATTCATGTTTTCCTCCAGGTAAGTTTTTATTTACAAAACTTGCTAACACACAATATATGTACCTTGTGTTTAGAGTACATGGAGAAATTAAACCTCACCTGGAAGAAAACATGAATGCTTTTAGTCCTATCTAGAACATGAGCTAGTGGTGCAACTCAGCCTCTTGTGGCTGACATGACTATTACGACAACAACACTTTAAAAATGATCTTCTTAGGACATAAACACAGGAGAGAAAACAATTTAGATCAAACTTAGAAAATTGATCACTACAATTTTTTTTTCTCATATGTCTCTTAGGGCTTCCGTAATTTGCTCTACAAATCCAACAAAACAAAGTGAGCATTTCCTCCAGTGTAGCTCCTCATCTTTCTTTGAATCCCTGTATATATATTGTATATACCAGTGTGTACATACATGTGTTCAGTGCGGATGGGAACAAATACAAATAGATTATATGGATGTGAACAGATAATGCGCATACGAAGCACCCAAATGTTTGGAGTTTGTGCTCACCTGGAGGCCATGAAGGGCGTCATGTCCAGCTCCAATGGGAAGGAGACATAAGTTGTGATCTTCCGCCGCAGTTTGGCTGAATGCTCGAACCTCTGAAAACAAACAAAGCGACGGGTGTTAGAACACCGCTCTGATAACCAATATCCCCCTGAATTAGCATCAGTTGAACCAAACTCTTACTTTGAGGTGAAAGCAGGCCACGATGGGCAGCTTCTTCATGGTCAGCTGCTTGGTGGACTCCTGGTAACTATGGCAACCGCTGCACTTGATCTTGGCGCTGCTGCCGAGGTGCTCTGGCCTGGTGAACCTAGACGAGAGAGGATGAGATTTAGTGCCCATATGTGTGTGTGTGTGTGCTTATATCGCTGCTGCTGCTGCTGCTCCCTGTAGCTCCAGTGAATTTGGGGAAGAACAGGAATTAGCTTTCAGGGGACCGTGTATATGTGGGTGTGTGTTGTCTGAGCATGCGTGTGTTTATTTCTGTTTTAGGGGGAATAAAGTGCTGCACTGGTTACTTCCATTTCAGTACTGTATGGCAGAGAGAAAGACAATTTTACACACAAAAGATGTAATTTATCAAAAATGATATAACAAATATTGTTATTAGGGCCGTACTGAATGTCATTTATTTACATTCACAGCTTCTATTGATGTTTTCAAATGAAGCTTCAAATGTCTGTCTATTTTATGACGATATCACAAAAAAAAAAGAAATCCTTGAATAAAATCCTCGATTTGAATAAAGTGATTCATCGGATTAAATGAGCTAGTCTCTTTTTATTAAATCAACTTTTTTTAAAGCTACAGTTGATAACTTTCAGTCAACATTTATTGAAAAAAGATAGACGTAATCATTTCTGAAATTCACAACATGTTTTTATCTACCAAAATATTCTGCTTCAATATATATTTGTTGGCGTTAAGCCTTTCAAAAACAACATCTTCACTGCGGTCAAAAAACTGTTTGCTCTCCTGCTTTTACGCACACAAAGGGAGGCATGCACTGACGAGTTAGATTCATTAAAGCTGCAGCTGGTAACTTTAAGAAAAATAACTTTTTGTCATATTTGCTCAGATTGTCACTATATCCTGACAGTAGTACATGAGACAGATAGTCTGAAAAAAATCATGTTCCTCTGTGCCCTCTAGTGCTCCTATTGGGAAAAAAAAAATTGGATAAAAAACATGTCATGATTTTTGAAAATGAATATATCTATCTTTATCAATACATTTTGACTTTTGGATTTATTATTATACTTATGGACGTTATTGGAAATGTTTGGATCACGCGAATCAGAAACAATCCTACACAACCACCACTGGAATCTAATTCTACAAATATATAATACTAAGAATAATAGTGTGGCCTGATCTTTATCTGCGACTGTGCAGAAATACTGGGTTTAAAAGTCAAATATTAAAGTTACGAATGAAGCTTTGAACGGTTCGGTACATCCTGTCATCATGTCAGTTACCTGCGCAGACAGTCTGTGAGTGTTGTGGCTCCAGTGGTGTGACTCTCTCCGTTAAGTGCTGATCCATCTCCTCCGGGGCTGAGGGGCCAGAACGGAGTGGAGGAGCCCGGTAGGTCCAGGCTGATGTCCCAGAACGGGTCTATGGTTGTCGAGACGCCACTGGGAGGAAGACAGAGAAACACACAAGACGACGGGCCTGTATGAGAAGATGAAAATGCTGCACATCTCTCATGTAGAGTTCAAGGCGTTGCTGTGTGTCGATTTGTACGTCTTCCAGTCTGTTACCCACTTCATAGGAGGCACAGTAAGACACTGCACTTTGTAGTTGTCCTTTATTCAGACAGACATATAAGTGAGAGGGAGACAAAAGAGGGAGACGTCAGGGAGGCATCGGCTGCTTGGCACCGCGGTTCAGACCCTTGCACTCCTAATGTTGGCAGCTAAGCATGTTCATCTGGGCTAGGAAGATAAACCTACTGAACATCATTCAGAGATGCACACTGTGGCTTAGTTCTGGCAGTTAATGATAAAAATTATACTGGCTGATGGTATTTATGAGACGAGACAATTTGGGTGGTGGCCAAGATCTCCCTTAGTTGCCGTCAATCGTTTCTGCTTATCCTGTGCAGGGTTGCAGGGGGATTGGAGCCTGTTCCAGCACACATTGGGGTGAGAGGCGGGGGTGCACGCAGAAGCAGGTTGCTCTGTCTTGGGAGCTAGTATGTGAACAGTATTCTTGTTGAGCCAAGAAGCTGTAACACAATAACAATTCTAAATTCTGCATCACGATTACTAACAAAAGCCCCGTTTCGACCGCAGGAACTTTCCCCCGTGACTAGGAACCTTTGAGGAACTCATTGCGTTTCGACCGCAGGGACCCGGGTCTAAATTAAGTTCCAGGGACATTTTCCCAGGCCTTTTTACAGGAACTTTCATGGTGGAGTTTGCAGGGATGACAAACACACACACAGCACCTCTGCTTCAACTTGTGTACCGCTTCATTCATAAAACAAGCATGTACTCTGGTATCGATTCAGGATCATTCTAAGAGCATTTCTCTTTGTTTGATAACATTAAAAGAATAGTAAGGCTTTGCTGTCGGATTCCCGACTCACTTTTAAAAAAGACAAAGAAAAAGAGAAAGTCAGAGAGATTGAGCGAGCCGAGAGGGCGAGCGGTAGAAGAGACAGACAGACAGCGTGACGGTACTGTGAATGAGAGAGAAAAAATATATATTTTTTTTCCGATTGTTTAACGGTGGTTACGTTATAAAGCACAAATCAAACACTCAACAGATGATTTACCGTGGAGACGGACGCTCTTAGCTTCATTTTCCTTCTTCTAGATTTCATTCATTACATCCAATATGCATCAGTAAATATATGTAGCAGTAAATGTCTTTGCAGTGAGACAAAACCCAAAGTTGTTTTTTTTTCCAATGTGTTTTTTAGATTAAACTGCAGAGTGTGTTTACCGCTGCGACCACCAGCAGCCCTCGTCCCTTCATGTTACCTTTTCATATGTCAGCGGACTAATTTGCCTGATCTTCACAGGGCTTTAGACTGCGGTGGAAATGCAGAAAACAATAGGCTGAAGGAACCTTTAATTCCTTGAAAAGTAGTCCCGGAACTAAAATTACAGGAACATCTTCTTCTTAAAAGTCTGCAGCGTTCCCATATTATCTAGGTGCCTGGCTTAACTACATTGTCTTCTGTCCAGCTCAAAGCTCAAGACTCATGCTAACAGACTTTTGTTGTCCTGGCTCCCAGGTTACAGAACAGTCTCCCTCATCGACAGACATTTTTGATGCTTCATTTTATTGGTATGGAGAACTTCTCCATGTCTCTATTTACTGTGGGGACAGGCTCGGAATCAGAACATGCCTATTCATTTGTTAAACAATGTAAAGTGAGAGACAAAAGTACTGTTTTTATGAGCTCCAACTCCTCACAAGGAATGGCATTCGGCCTGACATGAATGATAAAATATGAAGCTTGTTAAAAAAATGTCTGGCCTGGTAGTTGGTAAAATCATCAACTAGCTTCACGGTCGCCACAAAAAGGTGGAAAGTGATTTAACTTCATGGCGCAAAAAATGGGAACTTCAGTTGGATTCAGCCTGTGAATACTGACCGTATGACCTAGATTGAGGGGCTCAACTCATTCTGTCCAGAAACGGTGACTGGTGTGGCGCTTTGTAAGAATGTCTGCAGTCCATTTCCCCTTGGTCAAAAGCAATGCATGAGTTGTCACCACGTTAGGCTAAATGGAGAATGCCAAGTGAATAAATCATGAATCAGCAAAAAGCCTTGTGGCAGCAGGATTTCCTTTAGAGACCTGGTCTAGGGAAGAGCTTTCTTCTGATATAAACAAACACAAAGCATCACAATCCAAATGTGTGGATCGCTGCGTTTGCAATAAAGCTTTCCATGCGCCTGTAGCGGTCCTCAGCTATAATAATAATTGTTTCAACTTACTTAACAAGTATTTCGATAATTATCCATTTCTAAAAGAGATCCCATTTTAGACTCTAAGCCAAAGCAGAGTGCTTCTTGCAGGTGGTTTGAATCACTTTTTCTTAAATTTAAAAGGGATAGTTTGGGTGTTTTGAAGTGGGGTTTTATGACGTATTTATCCATAGTCAGTGTATTACCTGCAGTAGATGACGGTCGGCACGCCCCCAGTTTGGAGAAGCAGGCAAGCGTACCGGCACGGGAGAAAAGCAATGTACCGCCGTGGATTGGAGCAGCAGCAAAAAAATGGATTTTGGTGTGCTTTCACAAGCCAACATTTAGTCTGTTTTAATCGTACTCTGGTGCAGACCAAAACAACCGGGCCAAGATCTTGCTTGCTAGAGGTGGTCTCGGACCGTTTCCAAGAGAACCAAAACGCAGGCTGCCTGCGTGGGCATTTGTTGAGATGGACACAGATAAACGACAGGTTAACAGGAGCGGGAGAGGACTGACCTAGACTTCTGCAAAAGTCTGATGTTTGCTTTATATCTGGGCCGAAGAGAAAACGCAGAATATGCTGAATAAACACAAATAGTAACATTTATAAAGCAATTTGAGATAAACTGGACGAGAAAGGATTAGTGCGCACGGTAGATCAGTGCCGAGTCAAGGTGAAAGAATTTCGACAGCAATATGTCAGAGTCTGCGATTCCCTGCATAGAAGTGGCAGCTCTCGGGACTAAAAAGTTAAATTTGGTCCTTTGTACACGATCCTCAGCAAATAATTGTTTTGTTTGGTCTGCTTTGATTTGTGCAAGGTGGGCTTTTCTTTTAGGTGGCTAAAATCTGTTTGGCTGCCGGCCCCGTCCGCAGCAGAACATTGCTTTTGCTTCCGTACTGGTAGTCCTGTCGGTTCCTCCAAACTGGGGGCGTGCCGACCGTCATCTAGAGTAGGTAATACACTGAGTATGGATAAGTACCTCATACAGCCCCACTTCAAAACACTTATACTGTGTTTTCATGCATCCAATCAAACCCAAGTCATAGAGAAACTGTAAGATGGGTGGACATCACCTGGTTCACCTAAAGGCCGTCTGCTTAGTCATTTAGTCTGAATGTAGAAAAAGAAACACACTGGCAGCATGTTGTTGATATATTATTATGTTATAAAGTGAATCATATTTGCTGGTACACTTCCAAATTAGTAATTTCTAAATGTCTTAAATGAAGAATTATTAGCATAATGATCTGACACCTTCTGTGACCACCAGGTGGAACTAGAGATCAACTTTACAGACTGTAAGCCATGAAAGGTTTTTTTTACTGTTGCTGCAGTGTAGCAGTTCAGTGCGTGTGATTGATGGTGCACTATGTGAGTGACAGAGGATAGAGGGAGGCAGGGTCACCTCGGGACAGGGATTTAGAGAGTTCTGATCCAGGATGGTGACAGACGAGTGAAGTGTGTCATTTCTGAGCGGCTCGTTGGTCAAGCGGTCAGGCAATTGACTGCACTGTTAGACAATGCCGTGGCATACAAAGCCGTGGCTTTGTTCTATTAAGCTTTAATCTCTTTATTCAGTCTCCAGTGAGGCCTAAAACATTTTATGTGTTGCGGTTTTTTTTTGGAAGAACCTCACACACACACACACACCGGCGCACTTACTGGCAGACTTGACAGGTGACGTCAGACTGCAGGCCCCCTGTGAAGATTTGGTCGATGATGCAGTTACAGTGGTTGGGGTTGTTGGCTTTCTTCCCGTTGTCGTCTGCGTGGATATAAGCAAACACACACACACAGTCACTAAAAGCAATGCTGTGTAACTTCACAGCCATTCTGCTTCTACACTGCAGAGAGATGCAGATCCAAGAGAGATCAGCACTGTTGGCTCTCCATCTCTCCGTCAGTCTCTCTCTTCGGTTTTTATCCTCTCATCCAACCAGCTCTCCTCCTGCCTCACCTACGCTCAGCTAAAAGCCTCCTCTCTTTGGCATTCTCCCTGCTTTCTCCTCGCCTCCTTCACATTTATCTCTCTCATTTTTTTGGTCTTCTCTAGTCGTGTTATATATTATTGTGTACGTGCGCCTCCCACCTTTGCAGTGTCTGTGCAGGACGTCCAGCGCTGCGATAAGGAACTCGTGGGCGTCCTGCTGCTCGTAGCCGGCCAGATGACGGGCGTGGGTCCACACCAGGTGGAGGAGACGGAAGGGGATGTGCGGCGACCGATGGCCTGAGTAGAACTGGAGAGGGAATGTATGTATGTATGTGAGAGAGGAAACTAGGGATGCCACGAGAAGCGATACTTTTGGTACCAAGTCGATGCTAAAATTCTGAAAAGGTGATGGTACTCATTTTTCTACAGTACCGCAGGTACCGTCAGGGCTTCGAGACTAACGGCCTTCCGTAGTCCTAGGGACGATAGAAAATGTGTTTGGGACGCACCCTATTTTTTCCCCGATAATGCTACATTGCAAACAACAAATCTGTGTTGAAATTGGCAGGACGAGAGATAGTTAGCGTTAGCTGTTAGCTCCGTGCAGGACTGTGCTGCTTACCGGCTGCTAACAGCTAACGTTAACTAGCTCTCGTCCTGCCGACTTCAACACAGGAGGGGCCAGTGAGTTACAATATGATGCGTTCAGGCTCTATTCAGTAAAAATGAATGAATCGCATGTTTTCTGGTCTAGGCAGCCCACAAAAATTGACTGCGTTGTCTTATTCCACAGTTTGTGTGTTGGTAGGCACTCCAGATTAGGGATGTGACAAGAACAGAGACTTCGGTACCAAGTTGATGCCAAAATTCTGAAAACGTGACGGTACTCGTTTTTCTGCAATACTGCAGGTACTGCCGGGGCTCGACCCTAACGACGTCCTGTCATCCCGGGGACAATAAAAAATGTGTTTGGGACACAGTAAACTTACTATTGACGTGACCAGGGGACACATCCTATTTTTTCTGATAATGCTACATTGTGAGCATCAAATCAGTGTTGAACTCGGCAGAGAGCTAGTTAGCGTTAGCTGTTAGCTCCGTGACGTTAGCTAGCTCTCATCCTGCCGAGTTTACTGTGTCCCAAACACATTTTTTTATCATAACCGGGACGACATTAAATGTAGTTTTTGGCGAGAAACTTGAATAAATCCAGTTGTTTGAAGGAGATGTTTTCTCAGCAATATAAAATAGATAATAGAGAGAGAATTATGACCTGTTTAACTTCCTAACAAAAACCATAATGCAAACGGTGATAAAGGGGTGTATGTTGAAGTACATGGGATTTATTGTTTTACTTTTGTTTTTTACTGTGGTATTGAATTGGTATCGAGAATCATGGAATTTCACTGGCATTGTTATCGTCTACTAAATTTCTGGTATCGTGACATCTTTAGAGGAAACGTTCCCTTCCACGCCTCTTAACCCTGTTCTTCTACCCATTTAAACACATTCTCAAAAAAAAAAAAAAAAAAAGAGACACAGTTACCTCTTGGAAGAGTTGAGACATCTCACACACCAAACAGGAGTTGCTCTGCATCTCGCATTTGTGTCGGTCGGACAGGAAGAAGTCGCGCAACAGCGGCGTGTGCGTCAGCGCCTGCACGATGCAGTTCATGAAGCACGTGTTGCCCAGGTTTATCAGACCTCGCAGGCCTGAGGGGTTAAGATGAACAAGAAAAAAAATAAGAAGCGGGCAACACAGATGAGACAAAGCGAGAGGATGGGTGGAAGAAAAAGGGAGGACAGAGAGAAAGAGCTGAAGAGAGACGGATCATTTTTCTTGGCTGCTGCAGTGGGGCATCTAAGCTGCAGTGCTGTTAACGGTAGACACACACACACACACACACACACACACACTTCCCAATAATACCGTGATGCCCCTGAGGCAACGTTGGACTGCACACAGGGAAACCCTTGTCAGATTACAGCAGACCCAAACCACACACAGACACAGACGAGGGGAGAGGGAGGAGAAGAGGAGCAGGAGAAGAGGAAGAGGAAAAGAGGACAGCGGAGGAGGGGGAGGGAGGAAGGATGGATGGATGAGCAGCCAGGCCTGTAATTTCCCTCACCTAAGACAGTGCCAGGGATGTTAATGGTGCTCGAGCACATCGCTGCAGGCTGCTACAAAGGTGTTAAACGTATGCCAGCTCTCCTCACTCCCACACACGGCCAAACCCCACCACTGCTTCATTCTAACATTCCCCGTTGCTTCAAATATACTCTGCTGCTTCTCTCTGAAGACAGTGTATCAGCCCTCTTATATTTTGCCTGATTGACCGGCTTTCACAGACATATGTAAGACACTGTATAGTAGTGATGCACAGGTCAGGGTTTTTTATACCCGCACCCGCCTGAGCCGCAAAAATTTGCATTAATCAACCACCCGAACCTAACCCGCCAACTTTATGCATTATAGTAGGGCTGGGACGATTCACCTATCTCCCGATTCGTTACCATCACGATACTTGGGTGCTGATTCGATATGTATTGCAATTTTTAATTATTGCGATTCGATATTATGATTTATAGCGATTTTTAACACTAGACCATGGTAAAAAGTTGAATCATTCACTTCTAGGGACTTTTACTTTGAAAAATCTCTAAATTGATAGGGTAAAATTTTTAGATTTTTAGCCTATATGTAGTCAGAGATGAAGTCAAATATATCAGTCAGGCATTAGTTATTACATTTTTTCCAGCAAATCAAAAATCAAAGAATAAAGACTTTTCCCCCAGAAATTAGTGGTATTTTCTTTTAAATTTATAAGGGCCATGTAATGTTTTAAACTTTTGGTGAATATAATCCAATCAATCTTATTTCCATATATGTATTTTGTATATACATTTCCCTTTGTTAACACCTTATTTTGAAAACCAGACGTAGTCACACATGTATACTTCCGCTAACTTTGCCAAGTCAGTTGCTAGCTCTCCCGTCAGCTCCGTTCTCTTTATACATCAATGGTCAGCTCCATCGGGGCCGCTGTTTTCTACTTACTCGTTTCGGCTCACTGCAGCCGGCTGTGGTTTGTTTTGGTTGACGGATACTGAACGGATATGGCGTCACGTTACCCAGACTACAACAATAAAAGCGGTAACTTTCTTCTACGTCTGCATATACTCAAATGAAGTAAATATATCGATTCTGGCATTAAAAATCTATTTCAAAATCGTAAAAAAAATGAATCACTTCACCGGCTGTGTGTCTCAAATACTCGCTGCCTTGATAACCCAGCTGCACACGGACCACAGAGAGATGTGCCGGGGCTTTTCAGTTTGGGTAGAATCTAATGTATTGTTATCTCTGTTGATCCAGTTTGTTTGCTTGCTTCCATGGCTGCAGACAGCTGTGTTTGTATGCCAATTTGTTTCATATGTGGCAACGGGGGGTTGAAATGGGCAGTGGACGGAATCACACCGGCCAAAACAAAAACAGACGTTCCGGACCGGAGTGGAAATTTCAAAAGAGAACATACTGGCTGTGGTATTGTTGTCAAAGAAGCCAGTATTTCAATTCCTTAATATCTGATGACATATCATGCTCATTTTATGATTTATTCAGTATATATTACATATTGGTTTCCATGCAAGACGCACATTTATCCAAATACGCCTAAATGTGCTTTAGAAAATGAAATTTCTATTTACAGTGAAGTAAGAGCTCAAACACAAAGGGTTCAAAGACAGAGGGTGAAAAGAGGTTCTGCAGCACAGCCGGTATGAGAAAAGTAAAGTGTTTTTTGAACATTAGAGCATATAAACATGTTCTAGTAGAAACCCAACGCAGTATGCCCCTGAAAATGAGCATAATTGGTCCTCTTTAATTGTATTTTTTGCCAGGAAACCAGGTGAACATGTGAAAGAGGATATTTATTGGCACCATAAACTGTGCAAACCTTAAATGGGAAAGCGCCATTTTACCAAATCTTATAGTTGGCTAAGCAGAGATGATATATTTTTTCCGGACACTTAAAGCAAATGAACACATTTCCTGAGTGGTAAACATCTTGTTTTTAGCTTGTGGTTTTTGGAGTCCTCTTTTACAGTAAGCATGTAGATGTAAACTTTGCATATTTGTCGATGATGATGATGGTGGTAGTGTTGCTTCCTCTTTCTGCATGTATATGGTTTCCTCCTGAGCTCTCCATTCTGTCCCTCTCTCTGAAACTGAGCGATCGGCCCAGATTGACATCCAGCTCTTTGCAGCTGCACAACAATCCTCTCCAACACTGATGAGTGTGTGTGTGTGTGCATGAGAGACAAAGAGATACTAACCAATAGTACAGTTGGAGGTGATTCTCCTCCTCTTGGGGTTGTGGCGGAGCAGCTCCAGCTCCCTCTTGGTGGGCTCCCACGTTGAGTACTTCTCCCCTATGCCTGGAACACACACACACACACACACACACACACACACATTCAATGCATTGCATCCTTCACTTTAACCCTTGGACCGAGTGCTGTAACATTGTGTAACACTCATGGGAGACAGCTTTGGCACAGTGTGTGTATACAACAGTGTGTGGTGTTAAACGCTGTCATACCTTGCATTTTCCAGGCTTTCCTCTGTTCTTCTTTGGCAATCTGTTCCATGTCTTTGTCATAAATGTAGTCTTGGCACATAAAACAGTAAATCCCTCCATACAGCAGGTCAATAGCTGGAAGGACAGACAGGACGAGGATGAGAGAAAGCGAAGGAAAACAAATAATGCATGAGAAAGCTGTTAGCCTAACGCAGGGACAATAAAGGTCTGTGCGTCGCTACGAGCTGTGTGAACCGCTTAACTGCTTCATCTCTCAGTCTTTTTTCCTATTCAGGCCACGTTGCCATGGCGTCGCGATGCCAGGTAGCCGGGCTTATCTGCTGACATATCGGTTATCTGTTAACACCATCCAGGGAATGACGGAGAGAGCAATGAGGAGTCAAAGGGTGAGGAGAAGGAGAACTCTTTTCACTCCCTTCTCTCCTCACCTGCTCCATTACCCTGCAGCTACCTGTTTGCTGTTGCCATGACAACCTGCCTGTCGGTTATGGAGGAGGAAAAAAGGAAGCATGAGGAGGGCAGGATGGAGGACGGGAAGGAGGTAGGGAAGTACACGAAAGTACAGAACTTAAGTGAACTGACGGGAGAGGGGAGGAAAGACAAAACTAATGGCACTTAGCAATTAAATTAAATCCTTTTACATTTCTGAATATATCGACAGGGTCATCAGGTAACCAAGGGAACAGGAGGAGGGTAGAAGAGAAGAGGGCTAGTGCCCATTACAAGGCTGCAAACAGCAAATAGCTGTGAGTGAAAATGCATAAAACGGTTAGATGAAAGAGATGGAACGGCAAGAAAGAGGAGGAGGAGAAGCAGGAAGGAGGAGGAGGGGCCGGGGTTTAATGGAGGCTAATTCCACAGGGTTTGTTAAAAGACGACTTAATTACCTTCTCACCACTCTGTTGAGATCTGGCCCTTTCTCCCTCCCTCCGTATAAGTCTGTTTCTCACTCTATTTTTGCAGCATTTCATTCAGCGGCTAACCTAATTAAACTCACAATTACACTCTGTGGGAAACACACACGCACACACACACACACACACGCACACACACACACGCACACCAGAGGGGGTCTTCCTGAGCTGAGTGATAACACCGAGCAAAAGGAGGGTTGGTGAAAACAAAATTTCTAAACATCTGCCAAAACCCAGCCTTTTGTCATGGACACCCCGAGTGTGAGTGTGTGCTGCTGCGGCAGGCGCTCTCCTCCAAACACTGCAGTGGAACGTACTTCACTCGCAGCTCAAACAGCCTAATTCTATTATGTTGAGAATAAAAAAAAAAAAAAAGAACGCCACTGGGCGTAGAGCTGATATCGCAGCGTTTATTCTAACAGGATCATGCCGTTGTGTTGAAGATAATATGCCGTTTACTGTAGCTTTTGTTTCTGCTGCCTCTGAAGTCTGAGCTTTTTTTTTTGTTCAGTGTTCTTATAAACAATAAAAAGTTGTATAAATGTGAGCACAATGTTGGTACACTACATCTCTATGCAGCTTTGACCTCCAAAACAATGCCTGTGCTACAAAGCTGTGAACTCTACTATGCATTTTCGGGCCAATGTAGGTAAAACATAATAATTATGGAGCCGGGGGAGGGGGTAATATTTAGAGAAAGAACGAGATTAGAGTTACGAAAAATAAAATAAAATTGTATATTCTCTAAAATTAAAGTGGTAAATTTATGAGAAAAACCTCAAATCAGAATGTTGTTTTTTACTGATTAGGCCCAATTCACTGCAATGTATCTTCAAACTCCGGATGCTTATGATTGTATGGCGATTCTGGCCTAAATTCACGAGTATTTCCTTATTGAATGTGAACGCAAAGTAGGCCTATAATTTGATTAGGCATAACACACGGCAATCTCAGAGAATATCCACTTTTTTTCTCGTAAATTTGTGAGTATTTTCTCGTAAAAGTACCACTTTAATCTCAAAGAATATCCAATTTTTGTTTCTCGTAAATTTATGACTTCAATCTCAGAGTTTTTTCTTGGAATATTACTTCCCGCTACTACGTATGTGTAAAATCATTAGTGGCCAATATTCACGGTTGGAAAAGCTCAAAAGATTATGTACTGTATATCCTGTGACAATTTAGAAATTCAACCTGCAGCAAACTAAACTATAATATGGTCCAGTCCTTGGCTATCATCATGTCTGTTGTCACTCGCATCCATTCAGCCCAACCGCAAAGCGAGACCACTTAAAAAGGTTAGCCCGACTGATACTGGATTTTTGAGGCCGATACTGATGTCCAATAATACAACAGTGTATTAGGGCCATTGTAGGTGAAAAAAATAATAATTACAGAGTCGGGGAAAGGGGATAACACTCCGAGAAATAAATCAGAATAGACTATTTTCACCGCTTTACCTCGCCGTCAGACAGCCCTTTCCGACGACGAACTGAAACTGTTATATCGCTCTATTCAAAGCCACCAGACTTCATTCAGAAAAACTAATTTTACCTCGCAGAACACTGGAGTTGCTGGTCTAACGCTGCATCGATCAGTTAGTTTGTTTGTGTTATTGTGTGGCTTTCGGATACGAACTAACATGGCGCGTCCACAGCAGTACATCGCTTAGCTTCCATGCCGGTACTCCTGTTTGCATCTCCAAACTGGGGGCATGCCAATGGCCAACCAAGTTACCCTAAGTAATACAAACTGAATGGTTAAGGATATATATAGAACAGCATCATGCAGAAACCTACGTCAGGTCACGTGGGAAAACGTTTTTAGAAGGGCTTGGGAAAATACCATTTTGACACTACAGCATACGTACTTCAACCAAAATGTGAAATGTTTGGATTTGAATACATAAGGAACACCACTCGGAAGCTACAGAATGATATAAAACGCAAATATTAGTATATGCGATTTTTTGCAATTAAATCAGCATATTTCTGTCACCCCTTGAAGACTCTATGCCACCCTCTTGCCACCCCATGAATATTTCTCTATATCTGGTCCTGGGCTTGAGGCAGACAAAACCTGACTGAGACACTTGTGTTATCATTTCACTTGTCACCCATCTGTATATCAATAGAACACACTCGTTGCGCAAAGTTCAACAGACAGCCGTTTACAGGTGAATGCCTTTTCCAGACTGCTTCATATTCACGAGAGACTTCACAAGACTGCAGACTCTCATCAGATGTTTAGCTGTGTGGGATCAGGTAACGCGCAGCAATCTTCTCTGCAATAATTCGGTGCTTTTGAGTGCAATGTTTGGATTATTACAGGCCGTGTGTCCCTGTGGGAGTAGCGTGGATGGGGAAAACAGCCAACTGTTCTTGGTGTTCAGCAAACACCCACGTCTTTGTTCGAAATCTGGAGCCATCCAGACTGTGTCTGTTTTGATGCAAATATTCTATTCAGCGAATTGAAATGCAACTTTCTCCATTTCTCACGGCGAACGCTCGCCAGCAAAGCGACCTTCATGCGAGTGGTGGTGAGAAACAGTGTGGTTGTTGCATCTCTGAAAATAAAAGCCTTCTGTGTCATTTTTGAAATTATTTTTTTGGGGCATTTTTTGCCTTTATTTGACAGTGTAGAGAGAAATGGGGGGGGAGAGAAAGGGATATGACATGCAACAAATTGTCACATGGTTGCGGTTTGCGGTAATGTGGCATGCGCTGTAAGCACTCTGCTACGAAGGCGCTTCCTCTGTCATTTTTAAGGGAGAATATTTCACCAAATCCAAAGCAGATTATTACTGAAAATCACTGATGTGCAATGTTTTACGTCACTCTCTCTGGCCTGGAATAATAATCCTGTCAAAACAAGGCGGAGGAAGCTAAAACAGGGAGGTGTACCCAATGTAGTAGATTCTTAGCCCACGTAAATGCTTAATTTTAAATCAGCCACCAAGACAGGCCTCGGTCCTCATTCATTGGTAAGTTCACTAATGAATGTTTTCACTCTAATGATGACTACACGAGGCCAAATGCACAGGTGACATTCAAATCCCCCATGAGGCCCAAGCCTTTTACACTGTGTTGCAATTAAGTTGCACCATGTTGCGTAACAATAGCACTCTCTGTTGCTCTTGATTATTTTGCTTGATTAAATGCATCACAAAACCACAACTGTGTCACAGCTGGGCCGGTGAAAAAGTCCAATATATAACCAACTTAAAGGGGACATATCGTGAAAAACTCACCCCTTCAGTGCTTGTGCACATACATTTGGGTATCAGGGGTGCCTAGCAACCCACAAACTGTGAAATAAGACAACCCAGTCAGTTTTTTGTGGGCTGCCTAGATCAGATTCAACAGGCCATTCAGATTTAACTCCCCTTCCTATGTCACACGCAGGCTCATTTGAATATACCACCCTCAGCTTGAGAACTACCTTTGCAAAGGTGCACCATATTTTCTCTCAAGCCAATCAGAGCACACTGGGCTTTTTTGGGAGGAGGCTTTACAGAGACAGGCGCTAAAATGGAGCGTTTCAGACAGAGGGTGAATTCAGGTATATTCAGACAGACGGTATGTGAAAAATAATGTAGTTTTTTGAACATTAAAGCATGTAAACATGTTATAGTAGATACCCAAAATACAAGTATGAACCTGGAAATGAGCATGATATGTCTCCTTTAAAGCTTAAATATAGACACATAAACACACACGCTCTGGTGTTTATGAACCGTCAGCGCTTTATGCAATCACACCAGGCTACATCTTCATTAGCCACTCAGCTGTATAATTAGCCCTTTTAGCAGCCTTTGTTTTGAGAGAAGCAGCATTACAGACGGTGTGTGTGTGTGTGCATCATGTTTATACTAGTGTGAGTGTGTCTGTTTAGGAGGCAGGGACCAACTCATTTAAGCAACGGGGGCTAATTGCAGGTCTGGATGCCTGGTGTTACACCATGTGCACAACAGAGCCCTCGAAACACACCTGCTCCACCTGCACCTGTGAACGCTTTTGTGTATGAGAGTGAGTGTGTGGTTGCCATACCTAGGTTATGCCTTTTGCTCTTGGCGTGTTCGTGGATGTGTTTTTTGGCAAAGCAGGCGAAGAAGACGCAGTAGAGGCAGGAGTGGAGTCTGTTGAGGTGGGCGCCGCACATGTGGCAGATACACGACTTGGCCTGGAAGAGAGGGGGGAGGGGAAGGCATGAAAAAAGAGACAGAGGGAAAATATGATCAGAAGTGTTGCACCAACAGACAAATTATCTAATTCACCATGTTAGGTAACAGCCATACTTCCATAATCAATTAAGGTAAACTTTAAACTTACCTATTCAGCCAGGCCTTTGATTAAGAATGGTTATTATTTTATTCACTTATTTTATTGTATTTAAGTTGTAAAATGTTATTCTATTTTATTGTTATTGTATTAATCACTTATTTTATTGTTTTAAATTGTTCATTTTTATTCTACTTTATTTTATTAATCACTTATTTTATTGTATTTATGTTGTATAGTTTCATATTTTATTGTATTTAAATTGTAAAAAAAAATTCTATTTCATTGTTATTTTATTATGTTGTATAATTGTATTCTATTTTATTGTTGTTTTATTAATCCCTTATTTTATTGTATTTAAGTTGTATAATTTTATTCCATTTGTTATTTTATTAATCCCTTATTTTATTGTAAATTGTATCATTTTATTCTATTCTTTATTTTATAATCCCTTATTTTATTGTATTTAAGTTGTATACTTTTATTCTATTCGTCATTTTATTAATCCCTTATCTTATTGTAAATTGTATCATTTTATTCTTATTCTTTTATTTTATTAATCACTTATTCTATTGTATTTAAGTTGCATAATTTTATTCTATTGTATTAATGACGTATTTTATTGTATTTAAGTTGTATAATTTTATTCAATTTTATTGTTATTTTATTAATCTAGTTTTTACTTCAAACTGTTTTACTACTACTATCACAGTCATTATATTGATTCCATTTTCTTTTTATCATTTTATTTTCTCTCGGCATTGGCCTCAAATTGTCAGATTGTTAAATTGCTGAATTGTTTTGTCTTTTCTGTTGTCCACACTGGTTCTGTCTTAT
Source organism: Adelosebastes latens (assembly GCA_916700685.1). Classification (NCBI taxonomy): domain Eukaryota; kingdom Metazoa; phylum Chordata; class Actinopteri; order Perciformes; family Sebastidae; genus Adelosebastes; species Adelosebastes latens. The sequence goes on from CAKAKR010062272.1 coordinate 31,820, forward strand.
TTACAGCTTGTCAGTCATCTGTGAAGCACCTTGAACTGCACTAACCTGTATGAAAGGTGCTATACCAATAAAATTTGATTGATTGATACCACGACAGCAGGGAGATCTACATTGCGTGAGTGTGACAGCGGAAGTCTGACACATGTAGGAAGTTGTGGTGGACCACATTTTGTTTTTGACATTTGAAAATGTCAAATGTCTCTTGAGTTACGATTGTAATCATTTGTTAAGGCCAACCCTGACATGGCTTCATAATTGTTTGGCTTCTGCTGCTATCTAAATAATCAGTTTTTTATCTAAGTAAAACAACATCCTACATAGCTTTTCTTCAACCTCTGGGATGTTGTGCACAATCACAATAGGTGGCTGGAAAGCAATCTAACAGGGACACTTTTTTTATGTGTGTATGTGATAGAAAAATAAGTGTGTGTGTGTGTGTGTGGCTGTACAGTATGTGAGACTTAGTCATTGAGTGAAAGAACATAGGCCAAAAAAAAAAAAAACTCAGGCCCTTACATGTTTTTTGCTGCAATAATGGCTAAAGTAGCCCGTGGTGATCATGTACGGTTCATGTAGTCAATGTGTAAACCTAAATTGCAGTATATGATTGTTAATGATTAATACATCCATCCATTATTTGTAACCACTGTACATCCTGGACAGGTCGCCATACTATCACAGGGCTGACACATAGAGACAGACAACCATTCACACTCACACCTACGGGCAATTTAGAGTCAACAATTAACCTAATCTGCATGTCTTTGGACTGCGGGAGGAAGCTGGAGAACCCGGAGAAAACCCACTAACACGAGGAGAACATGAAAACTCCACACAGATGGTATGCTCTATGCCCTGATTAACACATTCCTCCTATATATTCTGTTTGATAGTCATGTTGGAATGATGAGGTTA
>CAKAKR010062272.1:38947-63883 GCA_916700685.1 Adelosebastes latens
GTGTCACATTTCAAGTCAATCGGACTTACGGTTTGAGGGGCGTGGCCTTTCCAAAATCGCATGTTTGGGCGTTAATTACAGCGCCACCATGTGGTCGATTGGGGTCATAGTTCTTGAGAAGCACATGCACATCATTTCCAGTTATTGGGCCAAGTTTCATGTTTCTAGCTCATTCCAGCTCACGGCGATTTGCGCCGCTGCGGCAGACAACAAATAATAATAATAATAATAAATTCACACAAACTCAATAGGGTTCTGCCCCTTCGGGGCTTGAACCCTAATAAATTCACACAAACTCAATAGGGTTCTGCCCCTTCGGGGCTTGAACCCTAATAAAAGGTGTTTACTTCTCTCTTAAAGGTCCCATATTGTAAAAAAGTGAGATTTCCATGTTTTTTTTTTTTATTATAAAGCAGGCTTAAGTCCTATATAAATACTGTGAAAGTATTGAAACACTCAATCCACAGGGAAATACACACAGCCCATATTCAGAAACTCTGCATTTGAAACAAGCTGTCAGGATTTCCGCCCATTCGTGATGTCACGAATATACAATATTTAGACCCTTGACACAATTTTAAACATAAACGTTCTAAATGTGTCCCAGTTTATTCCTGGTTGCAGTGTATGTGAATGTCATCAGCTGACAGGAAGTACACATGGACCCAAGCTGTTGCCTAATTCTGTTGCAATTCCATCAAAATACGCTAAAACGGAGCGTTTCAGACAGAGGGTAAATACAGGCATATTCAGGCAGACAGTATGAGGAAAATAAAGTTTTTTTTTAACATTACAGCATGTAAACATGTTCTAGTAGAAACACAAAATACAAGTATGAACCTGAAAATTAGCATAATATGGGACCTTTAAGATCACACACTGTACCTATGTAGGCTGACTGGTGAGGATACACACACACACATCCTATTGCTTTACCAGTTACATTGATCCTGTCATGCAAAGTGCAGAGATAGCAATGATGCATCTCTGTCTCGGGGTTTGCAGGATAACAGGTATAGAGAGTAGATGATTTTAAATCAATTAATGTCCCCCCAAGCGAGGAAATCCCACCGTGTAATGCTGCCCTGCGGTCTGCTGATGCTGCTGCTGGTGGGAGGAAGTGGAGAACACTGCAGGCACAGATCCAATGCAAACACATCCCACAGCAGCTTTCTGATCTATTATGCGGTCGGTAGCTTTTGAAGGAAGCAAACGTGAACTGCTGGTAGTTAGCTTCAGTTCTGGCTGCTGTGGAGAGTCTGTCAGGTGTTGTGGTTGAGGCTAGGTACCGAGGATAGTGGAATAGTGTTTGACTGAGAGTTTGGCATTCAGAGTGTCGGGTGTTTGTGTTGTTTTGGAAGGGCGGGGAACCGTCCACGCATCACACATACACAAAAACAAACACACAAACAAACACAGTGTGGCGTACACCTTAGGTTAGGTTATAGGTTATATGTTAGGTTCTAGGTTCCCTCTCTCAGTGGTTACCTTGCGTTTTCTGGTCTCGGCTGAACCGCTCCACACGAAACACTGATAAATGACCCTCAGGTTCTGCTTCCAGTTGTCCACTTTGAAGCCGTTGACATGGGGACAGCCTGCGGGACTCATGGTAGTCCACAGCACCCTGCTGATGCTGCTGTCCTCTCTCTGGGGCGACGAAAACCTGTTCAAATCCCTCAAACGCAGAACCCCAGTCTGGAAACGGGCTGGCTAGGTTGCCAGGTTCGTTATCCACCGAATGTTCAGGCTAACTGGACATGGTGGCAGTAACGGAGGCACGCGCACTAGCAAACATTAAGATGTTCCAATATTCCTCTATTGGACATAAAATATCATTTAAGTCCAGAGCAGCGCTGTCTGTATGTGTGGTTCTTACATGTTAGCAAGCTGGCTAAAGTTGGTTAGCACTGGAATTTCAACAGTAGTGTCGTCAAGACCCACCTCATTCATATCAGTGGACCAATGAGAGACGAGGGCTGCGCTTGATTGGCGTGTGACAACTTTCTAGTCCCGCCTCCGTGAAGTGGATGCTGCGTCGTGATTGGTTCAATTTTTCCGGCAAAACCACATCCGCCCATGCCTGGAAGCTCATTGGCTAAACCAGCTTCATTTTATCAATCAAGAACGTTACAATGTGACACTCAAAGAGTGGTATAGGATATCCACCTTTTACAGTGTAGCCTATTATGTTGAACCAAAGGGATGAGAGATCTTTTCACAAAGCCATGAAACCCAGAACTATATTCTTAAACAATTTATTATTAACAGATCCACAATCCGCAAAAGCTCAAACTCCCAAAATGACATGACAGTTTGGTTTCATCTGTTGACTTCACCTCTTGTAATAACAAGCTGTCAAAACGGTTTTCTATACAGTGCTCTAGCGACCTCTAGTGGATCCAACCTAAAATAACAAAACAAAAAGGAAAGGAAAAAACAAAAAAACAGTGCACCAGATTGTGAACGACTCCTCCATTGTGCCGATTTTGGTCAAGGGCATGTCCATGTGTGCAGATTTGCTATCGATGATATCTACATTCTAACCAAAAGGAGTGAGAGGGGGAGCATTGCAGTCTTTACAAATGTAGAATATAATCAGATTTATTCCTCGTCAGTCATAGATGTTTTACGTCATGTAATGCCCTCTTGTTACGGCCATCATGCAGCAGAACCAATACAAACAGTGAGATTATTCACACGTAATGTTTGGAACAAATAAGTCCAGTTTTTATTATTGTGGTTTCTGTTAATGCAGCAGTGGCGCTCCAACCTGAACATTGATAAATAAAACACTGACAAAATTGTAATCTTTTTTCCTTTTCTGTTAAGGACAATTTGTTATCCTTAAGACACTGTGAAGAAAGAATAACCAAATTTATCATCATCATCATCATTCCACACAATTAGATTTTCCTTGACCAAATGTCCTTATGCAATAGAATGTTTGTTTGTTTTCCTCTTTTAAAAAAATCCAACTCATCCTGGGAAGAACGTGTTGGGTGGCTGCGGCGTTCTCTCCCCCCGTCCAAGGCCCCTCAGGAATAACTTGATGTTTTGCTACCAACATCGTCCTCCTGCGATCCCATACTCTGGAAAACAATAAAGTGTCACAGGTTGAGAATGCTACGTGACAACACAACAACTTGAAAAACAGGTTCCTGCTTCATTTCCATAACCAAAATGGCTGATGGTGTTATTATCTTTAGGGCCTTTTCAAGGGAGCAGGTTTACGACTTAATTATCTGGATAGCTTCGCTGAGAAAAAACATAACTGATCCAAGTCTTTGTTCCAAATTCGTATCTTTTTTTTACATTTACATTTTTTTAATTTAATTCTGCCACATATAAAGCATCATTGCACCATGAATAAAATTATGTAAATCTAGCACTGAGGAAGGAAAGATTTAAGATTCCACAAAACAAAATGCATCCATGCATATGTAAATAAAAAATGACGTCTACATAACAGAAAAAAAAATGAATAGTTATATATTTGATTGCCTCACCTTCTGCACAAATTGTGGGTTTACTGTGATTTCTTGATCCATAGACTTTAGTTTCTCATCCAGCTCTATACATTTCAACATCTAAAAAAGGAGAAAAAAAATGTCACTTTAAAAGCAGTTACCACCAAACATGCTTCATACATAACATCATGACTTCATGCAGTGTTCATTTTCATAGTTATTGTAGATTTAGTTTTAGTCTTTAGACGAAAATGATCATTAGTTTTTGTTTCATGTACGTATCATAACAACGGCATGTATCTGCAGTCCTCTGTCTCTTTAAATGATGAATATAGACTACCGTGACCTGCTGGTAGGGAGAGTTATTTCATCTCACGCAGGCGCAGAACGTACGTGCTAACTGGCTGTCAGCTGTAGTATTTGTGGTGTGTTCGGGTGCAACTTGTTGGCAAAAACAAAGGCGACAGACGGCCTTCATCGCCGCTAGTTCTCTGATGTCGGGTTGGTGTGTCCCCAGCTTTAGGCCTTGTTCAAACCTGACATTAACATGCGTCTTGGGTGATCGAATCACAAGTGGACAGCTTTAAGTACGTCTGTTCACACCTGGCATTAGAATGCGTCTCCACATGCGTCTTGAGTGACCACTTGTGATCGAATCTCACTTCCCCGCTCTATATGCAAATAAACACGCAGTAAACACATGGCTAATACAGCTGATGTTGTGATGTAATACTACAGGAATGTCAGTAGTAATGTCCTACATATTCGGGAATTCGGGTACATTTTATTAACATAAAAATATAAGGTTATTGTCAAATGTCCTTTTTTAGTCATGAGATTATATTGAACATTTCTGTCTAGCCAAACCAAATCATTTTAGTCAATCTTATTTCACATTATCTGATGAAAACACAGGTAGAATGATTAAAACTGCAGCTTTGCAGTTACTCCGAGTTCTCCAGACTGTGCTTATTAATTCAGTCGCTCCCTCTGGTCCGTTATGAGAGCCAATCTGCCCGCCCAACATGTAAAAATATGTTAATCGGGTCAATCAACCACCAAACCCGACCCGCAAAAACCGCCAACTTTATGAATTATAGTAATGGCAATTGTTAGGACTGATTACTAAGACAAGAACAGACGGACTGAGTGCTGCTGCCACAGTGTGCAGTGAGTGTGTGTTTGAGACAGAGAGAGAGAGAGTGACAGAGAGAGGAGAAGAGAAGGTGGAAGGTGACGAAAATAAAGATATTTTTTAAACTACATTTTAGTCTTTTTTCATCAATGATACTGCATGTTCGATATCGTCACTGTGAGTGTTTAATGATGTTGGTGCCGCCTCGTCATCGTTTTAGTCATGGAAAAAAAGGTTGTTGCCGAACATTTTTCGTCATAGTTTTCATTAACGAAATGAACACCGACTTCATGTAAAGCAATACAACACTGTAAACAGAGTTGGACATCCTCACCTCTTGGTCAATTTTGTGGAGCATTGCTGGGTTGTTGTATTTTTCGGGGTTGTCGTGGAAGCACACCATGCCATCCTTTTGGTTAATGCTAGCGTAGATCTCACCATCTTCAATCTGCACAGAAGCATGAGGAGAACAAAAATGAAACAGAAAATTTCTAATGTGGATCAAAAGTCAACTGCTGTTTGGCAGAAAGTCACATACAAAAACTTTTAATTCCACCAGGTATTGCTTTATAGATAATAAAGAGAAAACTTAAAAGTTCTGAAGCTATAAATGGCCAATGTAAGAAGTGTGTTCAGTAAAGCAGATAAAATACTAACAACATATTGTACAAGTACTCCTGTTGAAAAAAAATCATAATATATAACCATTAATTAGCATACTTAAAGGTATAGTTAGGGTGTTCTGAAGTGGGGTTATATGAGGTACTTATCCATAGTCTGTGCAAAAAAAAAAAAATCAATATCAGTTTAAGTGTACGCTATATTTAGAATATTTATGCCGGTTTACCTTGCTGTTAGACAGCTATACAGTCTATGTTTCTGACGGGGAACTGAAGCCGTTATCTATGCTCTCACTAAAGCCACCAGACTCCATTGAAAAAACCTGTAATTTTACCTCCCAGAACACGAGAGTTGCTGGTCTACTGCTGCCTTAATCAGTTAGTTTGTTTATGTTATTGTGTGACTTTGGTTAGTTTGGATTAACTAAAGTCACACAATAACACAAACAAACTATCCAACTGAGGTGGCGGTACACGAGCAAGTCCTGTGTTCTGCGAGGTAAAATTACAGGTTTTTCCAATGGAGTCTGGTGGCTTTAACAAGAGCATAGATGGATACAACAGCTTCAGTTCCCTATCAAAAAGGGCTGTCTGATGGCAAGTTAAAGCGCTGAAAATATTCTAAATATAGCGTACACTAAAACTGATATTGATTTGTTTTAGGTGAGCCTTTTTTTTTAGGTGGCTAAAATCCGTTTTTCTGCCAGCCCCGTCCACAGCAGTACATGGCTTTGCTTCCATGCGGTAACTCCCGTCTGTTCCTCCAAACTGGGGGCGTGCTGACCGCCTTCTACTGTAGGTAATACACTGACTATGGATAAGTACCTCTTACAACCCCATTTCAAAACACACCAACGATCCCTTTAATCTGCAGTGATTAAAACTCTTTTGATTTCACAGAAGTGTACAGACGTGTTGGACCAACTCACCATGTGTAAGACGTATTTCTCTGCTTCCAGGGGGCCCGACAGCTGCACTCGACTCGCCATGTCTTGCAAAGACAGTGTCAGAAAGGTCTGCAGGAGCATGCATGAAACAAAAATGTGATATTAAAAGAGATTAGACTGAAGGATCTACTGAACCTTGAGGAGTGTGTCCTCATGTACAGCTACTTTTCTTTGGTTGATTTTGCATTTGGTTGATTGAAGTCAAAGCGAATTATTGCAGCAGCTTATTGTAGCAAAGCATTAAAGAGACAGAAAAAAACAAAACAAATCAAAACTAAGTCATGATATTGAGATAACCGAAACACTAAAATCTGTCTCCTCTCTGGTCATAACATAGACATTATGTGATATGAAGTAACCCAGCTCTAGTTGGCGACAGCAAGCTCTTGCTTCATATCTGCTTTGCTCCGCTTTCGAAACACGAGTAACAGCTGGCTATCAGATGTCTACGTCTACGTTGAAGTGTGGTTCTATGTATACTCCCCCATTCTGTGAGGTAAAATTACAGCTTTTGTGAGACCAGACCAGACTCCATTCACAAAAACAGTAATTTTACCTCGCAGAACACGGGAGTTGCTGGTCTACCGCTGTATCGACTGGTTAGTTATTAGTTAGTTATTGTGTGACTTTCGGATCGTCCACAGCAGTACATTGCTTAGCTCCTTTTCTCCTAATCATGCAGAAACCTACGTCAGGTCACGTGGGAAAAATTTTTCCAACGGGCTTGGGAAAATAGCATTTTGACACTAAAACATACATACCATACCAAAATGAGAATGCTCAGATTTGATTACATAAAAAACACTACTGGGAAGCTACAGAATGATATAAAAACCTAAAAAAAACTGGCGTCCTTTAACCCACATCAAAACAGCAGATATACAGTACAGTTCAAACCTTTGCTTCACCACATGAAGAGGCGAGGATTGGACGAAAAACATCTGGCTCATATGGAAACACAAGACCACACCCACCTTTGTTAGCCTCTGGATGTTCTTCTTGTAGAGGGAGGAGAGGCACTGTTTGACCAGGCCCGTGTTGCTGTCTCGTGTGAACTGCTCGCTGTGTTTGTTGACCACTCCGCGCAACTCGGCCGGGTTGTTGGTGGTGTAAATCTGAGCTAACTCGTGGTACGCGTTGCTCAGGGGCTAAGGGCGACGACGAGAGAAAAAAAAAACAAGAGAAAAGGACAGAGAGAAAACCAATTACAAATAATTACAAATGATCAACTGCATTGATTAGTCGAACTTCTCATGTTCATTGGCTGTTAACAGCTCGTAAAATTTCTGCAGTTATTTATTACAAATAAATACTGTATAAATATTGTATTACATTTTACAATACCTCTGCTTATAAGTGCAAACTGGAAAAGTTACAAACACCCATTCTAAGTTGTTTACAGCTAGCTAGCTGCTTAGTTTTAGCTAGGTGTACATTTCTTAACTGGCTTTATCTGGTTATTCTAACAGTTTGCATCAGCTGAAAATCAAGTTACTTAAAACCGCTGTATCAAACCAGCAAAGCCCTAATACTGCTCCATTCCATCCACGCTGTTTGTCCTTACCTTGATGAACCTCCCTACTATTTGTGAGGTGTATTTGGGCAGCGGCTGCACTTTGCCGTGGAGAATGAGTGACACCAGGATGTATTTCTTATAGGCTTCCAACATGATGTGGCTCACTGCCATGGCTGGAGTGGTTATTGCCTGACAAAGACAAAATGAGACGCACGCGATCATCTATATGAATCCTAAATAGCGCATGTTCTGCAAATTCTGAAGAATGAATTGTCACATTAGAATCCAATTTTCAAAGAAAGCTTGCTATGCCATTACATGTACGCATGTCAGTGCATTTATTTGGAGTATTTCAGTGTGTGAGAGTATACCTGTTCATAAAAATACAGTGCTCTTTCGAAGTTTTTGAGGCCCGTGTAGATCATGCCACCGTAGTAGTAGTAACATAAAAAGTGCTTTGCGTCGTAAGCTCCGTTCTCCTTACAGATGTCCATCATGTCCAATTCCAAGAAGGGCAGGGCGGGCTTGAAGCACTTTGCTAACAAGCACAGCTGCAAGGAGAGGAGGTATGTAGTGAGGACAACTTACACTTAGTCACACTGGAAAGGAGCTATGCTGGGACTAAAGCCTGTGTTTGAATTATTTAACATAACCCGTTAAAAGGCATATTCAACAATAGGGATGTCACTTTACCAGGAAATTTAGTAGTCGATATCAAAACCAGTGAAATTCCACGATTCTCAATACGAATTCGATACCACGGTTAAAAACTAAAGTAAAACAATAAATCCCATGTACTTCAACATCCACTTATATTGTTGTGAAATCATCTCCTTCAAACAACTGGATTTATTAAAGTTTCTCGCCCAAAACTACATTTTACAATATTTGAACACATCATGATAACGTTAGAATTTACCCTCGCCCAATACTAATTTTTACTGAATAGAGCCTGACCACATAATGTAAATCATTGGCACCTCTCGTGTTGAAATCGTCAGGTCAAGAGCTAGTTAACGTTAGCTGTTAGCAGCCGGTAAGCAGCACAGTCCTGCACGGCGCTAACTGCAAATGGCTAACTAGCTCTTGTCCTGCTGATTTCAACACAGATTTGTTGTTCACAATGTAGCATTATCAGGGAACCAATAGCGAGTTTACAGCGTCCCAAACACATTTTCTATCATCCCCATATACGATGGGTTGCCGTTAGTCTTGAGTCATGATGGTCTGTAGGGTACCTGTGGTACTGTAGAAAAACTAATACGGTCAAATTTTCAGAATTTTGGCATCGACTTGGTTCTTGTGACATCCCTATTCAACAAATAAGCATTTAGGAGGAGGAGGAGATCAAAAACAATTAAGATAATAAGGATGTCGATCACAGATAATACAGCTAAATAGACCCCATTTAGTAACATGGTGAAATCATGAGGGCATTTAGGATTACAGCCGTGGTGCTGACGCAGCAGTGACTCACCTGACACAGGTCTGCATGAACTGAGGTAAGTTGGTTTGTGTTCATCTGCATTTTGTCTATTGCCTGTTTTAGGACGACAACACCCCTCAATGGCTGTCAGAAAGGGAAACAAATATTCAGTTAGTTATTCAGCCGTAGCTTTCCTGAGACACGCTGAAAACGGTCTGGGCCTGAACCGCACTTTAAAATGCATTAAAATATTTAGATTGAGACGGAAAAAGGACAACATGCAACTCCTGGATTCGGAGGCTCAGCGGCGTACGAGCAATAGGATGACTCATTTGGGACCAGTCTTGTCGGACAGTGGCGAAAAATAAGATTAAAATGTGCTACCGGTAATTTTGCTGTCGCCCAGGGGAAATTGCTTTTGGTGCATACGACATTAAAAATAGTTTCCACCACTCCCAAGCTACATTGTCAGGACACTGCACAATGTCCTTTAAAACGCACATAATGGGCATGTTGACAAGGACACTTCACAGTAAGGAGAACATCATGGAAAGATCAAAATCATTACAAAATACACCGAAGACCAACACTAACACTCTTATACAGGTGGGAAGAAGTAGATGTTTTTCTGTTGTCTCCTCTTGGACAACATAGACAAGAGCTGATGCAGCATAGGAGGAATTTGAAGGTGTGTGTGAGTATATCTGTGTATGTCAACACGGGCACATGTCATGTCAGCACATAAGCCAGGTTTCCGCCAATAAGTTCCTGTTATTTTTAGTCCCGGGACTACTTTTCAAGGAATATTTTAGCCCATTGTTGTCTGCGTTTCCACCGCGGTCTAAAGACCTGCGAAGATTAGGCAAATTAGTCCGCTGACGTATGAAAAAGCAACATGACATGGGACGAGGGCTGCTGGTGGTCGCAGCAACACACTCTGCAGCCTGCAGTTCAGTGTGTCCGTCTGATTCATCTAAAAAACACTCAGAAAATTTTTTAAATAAACGTGCGGGGAAAAGTTTCTGTGGTTGAAACGGGGCTTTTGTTAGTAATCGTGTAGCAGAATTTAGAATTGTAATTGTGTTACAGCTTCTTGGCTCAACAAGAATACTGTGGATTACAATACATGAGTAGACAAAACTGGATGATTTGTTCAAGTTGTTGGAAAGATAAAAATGGCGATGGCTTGTTGGTGTGTGTTCTGTTAACTCTCGGGACCAGGGTGGTGGCTCAGGTCGTGGGTTTGAGTCCACCTGCAGGATTAGGCCGATATAGTTTAATCCTATATATTTCATCCAGCATTAGGTTTTTACATTTTATACACTAAATTAGTAATTTAAAAAAAATAAATCAACATTTGGAGTGTAAAAAAATATTAAATTTTGAATTAAAGCTCTGTAAACATTTCACTCCCACCGAAGTCAGAATCAACAGTCTTACCTGTTTCCGCTCTACAAGGGCGTTTGTCAACTGGTGGCAGAGACCAGCAACTGTGAGAGGAAACAGAAGGTGTTCAATTATTGATTTACTCTTTCAGTGGTCAGTTAACTTTAAAATACTGCTCACGTGTACAAGATGCACCTGCACTTCATTGCAGTTTATGCATTACTACCATCTCCCTAGACAAACGCATAAATTCATACAATGGTGCCATTTTTCTCAACGGTTCAAGTGCGCTAACGTAATAATACATTTGTAATAAATTTATAATAATGTATTAAGACATTTGCAGAAATGGAAGGCCATTTATTTGCAGGAGATATTGCTGAACACTACACCAATATGCCAGACCAGTACCACCTAGGGATGCACCGATTCAACTTTTTCAGTCTCGATACTGACAGCGATACCTGAGATGAGTCTACTGAATTGATATTTATCTTAAAAATAATAAATCGTACACCAGCAACTTAATAAAAAATCTTCAAAATTACCAGGAATTACAATTCAAGTGTAAACCTTTTTAATGCAGCAACAAATTGCTCAAAACCTAAACAGGAATGAAAATATCAGTATATAATGTATATGGTATATAAACATAGAATTTAATTGAATAGATCGGCCCCATTGTCACCGATGCCCGATCCAGCTATTTGAGTCATTATTGGCCCTATATCCGATCCGGTATCGATGCATTCCTATTACGATCTACAATACTGATGCCACCATCGTAACGCAGCATGTTCTCAGTTTTTATTGATACTAAGAAAGCATTTCAGAGTTTGTCAGCAGACACTGGAAAAAGCCAGTATCTGATATACCCATAGTAAAGTAGTTGCATGAGAAAGAGTGACATAGTTTAGCTGACAACGGTGCACATTTTAGCAGAGTACATGCTCTCAACACAATAAGCAATAGATCAGTGCAGGAATCGTTTTTTTGTTCAACTGAAAACATAAAAAACACCAGCGGGATACAAACGTGCTTCCTAAACATGTAGGAGTGAAGAGGTTTGGTTAGTCTGAACTTACAAGTGTCTGTTGCATATCTAATGTGCTCCCCATTGCAAGTACTGATGAAGAGCTGGACTTGGGAGAAGAGCGTCTCAAAGTCAGGGATGTTTGGCATGGAGAACTTCACAAATCTGGAACGAGAGAGAAGGAGGTGAGCGAAAGCCTTTCAGCGATGCAGAAGGGAACTCATAACATAACTGGTAAAAGCTGAGTAAATCTACTAGGGCTGTCAAAGTTGACGCGATAATAACGCATTAACGCACATTTTTTTTACGCCACTAATTTCTTTAACTCATTAATGCAATCGATCTTCCGGAGGTTGTATCGGGCTCAGTTCTAAAGCTAGAGTGAAGATACTGGTATCATATGAAACTAGAAAAAACCTAAGGAGTCCATTGGTAGAATTGGTGGAAGATGGGTTCTACAGGTATCCACGAGTCTGCCTTTTACAGACATGCCCACTTTATGCTTATCCCATGCAGTTTGGGGCAAGTCATAGTCAAGTCAGTACACTGACACACTGACAGCTATTGTTGCCTGTTGGGCTGCAGTTTGCCATGTTATGATTTGAGCATATTTTTTATGCTAATTGCAGTACCTGTGAGGGTTTCTGGACAACATTTGTCATTGTTTTTTAGTTATTAACTGATTTCCAATAATAAATATATACATACATTTGCATAAAACAGCATATTTGCCCACTCCCATGTTGATAAAAGTATTAAATACTTGACAAATCTCCCTTTAAGGTACATTTTGAACAGATCAGATAAAAAAGTGTGCCATTAATTTGTGATTAAATATTTTATTCGATTGACAGCCTTAGAAACTACTACATACTAGTGTTTTTCCCACTTGTGGGTTTTCTATACTCAGCATCTTAAACAGTCATTTTCATAACTGTTTTATATTTGATGCAGCGTTGGCATTTCTTGATTCACTAAATAATGATCACGTTGTTTCTTACAATGTTAGTTCAGGCCTGCATTATTAGTAGTACATGCAACAAGTAGCTTTTAGCTGCATTGTGGCTACATCAGATTTGCTATGCTACATGCAACAGGCAGCCTAAAATAATAATAAAACACGTAATAATACTGAGCAGAAGGAAATGGCACCTTTTATTCGAGATGCAAATCCTGGATCATGTATGCATTTCGTTTTAACCAACTTGGCAACTCACATTTTTAACCTAAAAAACTGGCAACAAAGTTGTGTTCACCGTTATGTCCTTGTTATCTATCTTTCTCCGAGGCTCCACCACCTCTACCCTCACAAAAAATACAATACCACCTTCGGCAGACACAACAATAACAGCAAATCTTGACCCAGTTCAGAAAAAAATGGAGCAGAAACAAGGAGCATCATGAAGGCAGGAGTGTAGAGGAACAAGACTGGATAGAACTGGCACACAAGACAAAAACACAGACTTCACTACTGAGGAAGAGTTCTTGACCCTGGAAAGAATCAAGATGGAGCAGGCTACTCACAGCACAGCCAGCACGCCTAGGGAGTGCTCCTGGATGTCCAGGGCCCCCAGCACCGTGTCCAGGTGGGACAGATTTTTGGCCAGCAGCTCCCCACTCTTGTTGATCAACTCGCACAGCTGAGTCATCTGGCCTGGGAGTTGAGGGGGCAGGAGAAGAAGAAAGAAATTAAACCACTTTGGACCTTCTTGCATGCCCTTTTGGAAGGACACATATCTCACATCTAGGACAGTTTACATCACAATGCTAGATGCAGATTCAATCTTAGAAATGACTTGTTTTTAGGCAGTCCTGCTGTTTTGTAATTCAATTAGGTTGTTATAATGGAATTTAATCTCATTATATTGCAAATTGCATTACATGCTGTGGCACACAAGAGATACAATCACAATGCTGCAACTGCACTGAAAACTAGAAATGGTATTATAGAAATTATAGTATTCCCCTGATCACAGTCATTGTAAATGATGAGGTTAATTTAATATAATCCACAAAGATTAAGAGGGCAATACTTTTCACGCAAGTATGCTGAGGCATTTTCTTCATTGTTTTGATCGAATTAATGATAAAATTGTAATTTTATCGTCTATGACGGTCGAGGGCCTATTCCTCACAAATGTAGGAAGCAAACTGACTTATAAAATCATTTACAATCATCGTGCTGTGGCTGAGTATTTCAATATAAATAGGCCGGTCAAGTGTCCTGTCAAGGCCTTGCAAGAGGTAATGCGAGTGAGATTGACAGATGACTTTAAACCAATCAGATTCGCTAATTCCGTTCGCCAGCCAATCATGTGGGGGCAGGGGGCGGGACTACCGGTAAGGCAGTCCTGATAAATTATTTTCTAGATCAAAAACAAAAAGTATGATTTCGACATTTTGTTTGATTAACCACGCAGTTCGCGGTTATTACAGGCGTCCCCGTGTACTAACGCATCGTCTGGTGATACTTTACAGGACTCTCGCAGCCAAAGAAAGTCATTTTAACGGTGTGTTTACATGATAAAGCAAAAAGAGGCTCTGAGCAGTCTGTCTGCCTAGCTATCGGCAAGGCACTGGATAGCATTATGCTAAGCTAACTAGCTAATACTTCCCACTCGAATGAGTTTAGCCTCCTACCTTGAGCGGAGAGCTGCCGCACATTGTTCACAAACTGCTCCAAGGCTGAAGCCATTATTTCCTGGGTCCAAAGTGGAGGTAATTTGCACTGTTTTTCATTCAAACGTCAGAAACAACTCCGTCCGGGACTAAGACAGGGGGCCACACAGCCGCCACTGAGGTTAAGTTATCGCGAGATCATTAAAAACAGAACAGACTGCAACGAGATTTTACGAACCGAGCATTGGATTCTTAAAGGGCCAGACACACGATTTGCTGAAAGCATTACAGTACACTGTGGTGTCACAATTTCGACATTATTTTATTTTTTAATTTTTTAACTTATTGTTCTTGTCTTATGTGGAATTTAGGGGATTTCAGTTGTCTATTTCACACTGCAGCACAAGTTCCCCCTTTACGAAAAAGAAATACAGGAACTGACGTACAATTTGGAAACCGTGTTTTCAACAAAGATGTTCTAACATGCAGGAGCGCCTTCCACTGATTATTATCTGGACACCAAAATGTTTTGTACTTCAAAAAAAAAAAAAAAAAAAATCTTTTGTAAATGATCTTGTCTGTGACTGTTGTAATTCATTTATTTATTTATTTGCAGATAAGAGATGAGAGGAACTGGGTAAATCCATTCTCTAAATCGCTTATCGTGTTCAGGGTTCAAACCAAGGACCTTGCTCTTTGGAGGCAACAATGCCAACTCTCATGTCAGTCTGCCACCCCAGGAGTTTTAAAGGTGCTTCATTTTATAGGTAACTGTTGAGAAAATCAAATGAATTAAGAAGAGAGGTCCTGATAGCTAATTTAAATTAAGTAGATAATAAGCATTTATAGCACACTTATTCATTGTTGTCTTTACCCTGTTGCTATTTATTCACTTTCAATATGGGAGAATATTCCTCATCTTCATATACTAATAGTTTTTTGGTTCATTGCTGTACCACCATATGTCTATCTTTCAATAGTGTTTCTGTAATGTAGTGTACAAATGAGTAAAAATGTCTAAAACTGATTTACAATCACTGAAGATGAGCAAAAGAAAGAAAAGACAGAAATAATACAACAAATATAGAAAAGTAAACTTTTACTTAAACAAATTTTCAACAAAGTCATGCATTTTATGTACAGCTGATGGATTCCTCGAAAGCGCGTCACTTTAGGATGTAGAATGTTACACTGTTGCCTCTCATCAGTCCAATCAATCACTTTTTAGAATTGCAGAAATATCACTTTATGCACTCAGAATTGGCTATTATTTGTCACATTTAGGCAGAAATAACCTCCACCTTTAACAATAATAATAATAATAATAATAATACAATTATAAGAATAATAGTGGATGGTAAAACATTTTTTTTCTTTATTTTTTTCAAATTTGCAGTATTGTATAAATACAAATTGTGCCTATATGAACCATCCAGACCCCTCAGGTCATCTGGATCAGGTCTGCTTAGTGTCCCCCAGAGTCAGAACTAAACATGCAGAAGCAGCATTCAGTTTTTATGCACCAAATATTTGGAACAAGCTCCCAGAAACCTGCAGGACCAACTCCAACTCTTAGTTCTTTTAAATCAAAGCTTAAAACTGTCCTGTTTGCTGCTGCTGCCTTTTATTAAACCAGATACTGATCTTATACTGCACTACAGCTTTTACCCTTGTGTGTTATACTCTATTTTAGCTTCTATCCTAGCTTTTATTTTTAGCATGTTTTTTTATTTTCTAATCTTTAATGTCTTTATAACTGTTTTAATTATGTCTTAATGTTCTTTTGCACTTTGTCGCAATGTTCTTGAATGTTTATGTAAAGCACTTTGAATTGCCGTGTTGCTGAAATGTGCTATACAAATAAAGCTGCCTTGCCTTGCCTATACATGGCCCTCACACAAAACAACGGCGGAGTGAGCCATCCAGTTTCTGTATAATATCTTTGCTGCGTGCCAGCTTATCTGTACAGTGTGTCCACTGCTGTACAGAAATTCTTCTCTCCTTGGTGCCGCAGTACCAGTCAGCTGTGTACTACTCGTGTTTTGCTCAGGTAGCACCAACAGCCAGATGTTACAGATGCTGTGCGTTTGAGAGAAAGGCTACGGGTAGCTACCGGGGCAGTTAATAATACACACTGACTGACAAACGATGCAAACACCCCATAACACTGTGGCCAAAGGCATGTCACTGATTTGACCTGTGTGCTGCTGCTGTGCGGCTGCTAGCCTGTCGGCTAAAGTTAGCTACCGACCGTTAGCCTTTAACTGCAGCTGAATGATCAAGTTAAGCTAGCAGTGAAACTAAACTGCACGAAAAGACAAATAACACAATCAAGTTGAGAAAACGACACGGTTTTACTGCTGCAGTATTTATTAAACTTTCTGACTCCCGTGCGGACTTGATCCACTAATCCACCGTCGTTAGGAGGAGACGGTTACCGGAGAGGGTTACCGCAGCCAACCAGCCACTCAGATCGAGAGTCAACAATGTTAGTAGTGTTCAGCGCTACACGCCTTCTCGGAAGAGGGAGAACTTTGCTCCGTGATCCGGTTAAGAGGATTGTCGTCAACATGTCGTCCTCCTGCCCTCCCTCCGGTAAGAGACTGCGGGTTCTGGTGGACATAGACGGGGTGCTGGCGGACTTCGAGGGGGGGTTCTTGAAGAAGTACCGGGCCCGGTATCCGGATGATCCCTACATCCCCCTGGAGGACCGGAGAGGCTTCTGGGTGTCGCAGCAGTACGGCCAGCTGAGGACTGACCTATGTGTGAGTGACATGCATACTACTGTATAATGTGTCATATTATTAGGTTATAATGAATGACATTCACATTTGCAGTGCTACAGAGCCCAGAGGCCCCTTGAGCTGGTTCCCCCTGGGGCCCCAGTTTATCAGAGTTTAATTAACAAGCATAGATCTCATTTACAGACTGTGTTAGAGTGGCAGCTCTCACTCTGGAGAGGTTGATATTACCCAACATGCACCACAGCCAATTGTCCCATGTATGCATTTGCACAGTGCTGACCAGTTCAACCACAATTTTAATATTTTGTTTATTAATTTCATTCAATGTCTGAGGGGACAAAAAAGTAGGCAGTATCTGAACTGACAAAATGCAGAGGAAATAGATTTTAAAGGGGAACTACACCTTTTTTCAAAATTCATACATGCTATTCCTATGGTCTAAGGCAGTCCAAAAATATTAGGAAACATGAACAACTCTCTCATCCCGTAAAATAAATAAACTACTGAGCCATTAAAAATTGTTAAAAAAAATTATAATTCTGTATTGGTTTAAGTCCAGGGAGATCCTGATCGTACTGTATAAAATGACCTGTGGTGACCTCTAGGATAATCACAGCCTCATGAAACTTTACAGACACAAACTAGAGACCTAGAGCATTCAGAGGATGGATGGCTTTCCTAGCTGGATTGACAATAAGGGGGTTTCTGAGCAGTTTACACAACAGTAGTGCTCGCCATGTAATCGCTAAAAAATACAATTCTTCACAGCGTGGCTTTTTCTATGTTGTTTCTCAACTTCTTCTTGTGTCTTGGTGTCTTAATGTGGTATTTTGGAGGGATTATTGATCATTTTTATCAATTCACGAGTGGCAAAAAATGGTTAAATTTAGCACCAAATCTGTGTAACAAATGATATCAAGAGAGTTATAACCCCTGGCCTCACCTACAGTATCTTATTGAGTCTCTTCTTGACTGCTTGGGTACTGTACAGGGTATTTTGTTCAAGTATTTTAATTCTAATACTGATTTGTCATCATATGTTACTCAGTTAGCCACGGGCCTGTGGTTAAAGAGTCTAATAGATGCTCTTTTATTCAGTTTTATAAAGACCCACTAAGGTGATTTTCATAGTCAAGTGTGTGAATGTCAACACACTTGACAACAATAATATTTATATTGTTTTCTGTGGAAAAACGTATTTACTCAAAGACTTTGGAGTAGCGATGAGGTCGGATTCTAAACCAACGAACAGACTTTGAGACTTTTATTTTAATATATTACACCAGTATGTCTGCATGTTTACTCATTTTGCACAAGCAAGTGCATAATATGGATAAAAAATTGCCTACTCATTCCATTTTTTCTAAAGACATTAAAAGCTATCTAAAATATGTCTAATTTGTGTTATATCATGCAAATAAAATATGTCCCGAAATTGTTAACTAGGTCAGGTGTATGAGGTTACATGAGCACAAAAGAAGAAATAGAGCACAAAGATGTTTTTCTCTGTTCCTGCTTTGTCATTATTGAAACATTCAAGAAAGCTGTACAGAACAGTCTCATTCAAATATCAGCTTTTCTATTCCTT
This sequence comes from Adelosebastes latens, assembly GCA_916700685.1. Taxonomy (NCBI): domain Eukaryota; kingdom Metazoa; phylum Chordata; class Actinopteri; order Perciformes; family Sebastidae; genus Adelosebastes; species Adelosebastes latens. Next base: position 57,429 of record CAKAKR010062272.1, read on the forward strand.
TGGGGAACCGAGTGTCTGGCTTTACCTTGAAAGAAAATCAACCTTTCAAAATTCCCCCTTCAGAGCACACGTACACACACGTGGATACATACATACACCTTATCAATGTACACTATTGATAAGGTATATGTATGTACACTATGTACACAATTCTAATGGTACGTGTCCACCTGGGCGTTTTTGGAGAGGGATCGTCACGGTTCCCAGCATTGGACGCTAGATGGGTTTTGTTTCGAAACTTCTTTCTCATACAGTATAACACGAAAATAGTTCACCGAAATTGGTTTCTGAAAACATTTGAGGCGAGAAATAAGCCATGCCGTTAAAGAATCTCAAAAAAAAGATTTCCGGGAGTTTGCAGAGGCGGTGAGTCGCGTCGGACGCCCCTGATTTGCATAATGTATCCTAGACATCAACTTTATGCAAATGAGGAGCGGCCAAAGTGACGTCCCGTCTCTCGAAACATAACGCTACACTACCAGAATGCATTGCACGGCTGTTTACAGAGACAATGAACGGGAAGCGTGGAAATGACGGATCCTGTCGACCCGGACCATACGATGTGTGTTTTTATGTTTTGGGTTGTCAGTCTGCGTCCCTTTCTCACGATATCTCAGGAACGCCTGGAGGGAATTTCTTCAAATTTGGCACACTTGGACTCAAGGATGAACTGATTAGATTTTGGTGGTCGAAGGTCAAAGGTCAAGGTCACTGTGACCTCACAAAACACGTTTTTGACCACAATTTGAGAATTCATATGATAATTATGACAATTTCAAACAGATGTCTAATTGGATAAATTGAGGAAATGATGACATTTTGGACAAACAAACACAAATGTGAAACTGCAACTAGACTAGTTGGCGGAGGCATACAACTGCAAGGCGGTAATTCAATTTTTTTTTTTTTACTTCAGCAAAAAGCCATCAGTATCTGGGAGTCTAAGGACTTCTTCAAGGAACTGGAGCCTCTGCCAGGAGGAGTGGAGGCAGTCAAGGAGATGGCCAAGATGGAGAAGTAGGTTCACTCATCTAATATTTAAACTGATTCAGCTGCTGCTGGTGTAATAATACAATGTAATACAGACAGTCTGAGTAACATCATGGTGAGAAGTGTGTTCACACGGGGAAGAGAAAACAAACCAGAATGACTGAGAGCTTATAGGGAGATCAACATGAGATGGAAATGTATCACAAAGCATGGCACCACTTTTTTGTTGAGGTTTTTATATCATTCTGTAGTTTCCCAGTGGTGTTCCTTATGTATTCAAATCCAAACATTCACATTTTGGTCGAAGTACGTATGTTTTAGTGTAAAAATGCTATTTTCCTAAGCCATTTTAACCCTATTACATACAGTAACATAGATGGCGGTCGGCACGCTCCCAGTTTGGAGAAGCAGACAGGACGCCACGTTAGTTCGGATCCGAAAGTCACCCAATAACACAAACTAATCGATCGATGCAGCGGTAGACCAGCAACTCCCGTGTTCTACGAGGTAAAATGACTGTTTTTGTTAATGTAGTCTTGTGGCTTTGAAGAGAGGGTAACGGCTTCAGTTCCCCGCCATAAAGGGCTGTCTGAAGGCCAAGGTGAAGTGGTCAAAATATTCTAAATATAGCGTACACTTAAACTGATATTGATTTTTTTTTAGGTGGCTAAAATATGTTTTTCTGCTGCTCCCGTCCACAGCCGCCTTACCTCGCCGTCAGTCAGCCTGATCCGACGGGGAACTGAAGCCGTTATATCACTCTCTTCAAAGCCACCAGACTCCATTGATAAAAACAGCAATTTTACCTCACAGAACACAGGAGTATAGCCCAGATACAGTCATTTCCAAACTTAGCACAGCTAACTTTGACTCAGCTAGTGCTAGCATTCACATTATTCCTAACCTTCTTGATCAGCTCACTTTGCTAACCTACGTCCCTGCTTTTTGCTAACAGCTGAGTGCACGTTTACATTTGAAAAAAAACCCAGAAAAGAACATAGATGGCCCCGCCCTTTAATTACTGGATATAAGCAGGTACTCTATGATGAGGTTCCCCCTTTACTGCAGCAACTAAAAACACACGATGAGACACTTTGTTACTTGGCATATGGAATTTCTGGACTGATAATTATCACAGATTATTATTGTGTTGCCATGTTGGATACTGATGACCAGTCACTGATGGAGAGGTTTAGTGTCCCGTTGGATTAATGTTTCAGAGGCTACTTCATCCACAGCTTTAATATTGAGAAACATTGGTGCACTCTATGTGCTTTGGTGAAAGCATCTGTATCGATAACGACCTCTTTGATTGAGTCAAGTGTAATCAGAGTCAACGCGGAGGAGGCTGTGATCGCCATTTCCGGCAGCATTCTAAGAAGCACACAACACGGTGGAATAACGTCTATAAATAGCCGTCGTAGTTGTGAAACTGTTTGTTTACATTTCCTCTCCTGGTGGAATTGAATGGTTTTTCTTTAGCCACCAGTGCCTGAATGAACCTGTTTTCTTATCAGGGGAATCGGCCATATGGTGTGATCTCATGTCTTTCACTTGTTGTTTTCCTACAAGGGAAGGTCCACTGCCTGTTTCCAAAATAACCAATGCTTCCAGTTATAAAGAACCAGTGTGTCTGTCAGGCATATAAAAAAATATTTGTATGTTTTTAATTTGTTCCACTGTTGTTTCCCTTTGTGTCTGCAGCACGGATGTCTTTCTTTGCACCAGCCCTATAAAAAAGTACAAACACTGCCCGCATGAGAAGGTGAGCTCTCTGCCAATCAACAACATCCATTCTGTTCCCTTTGGGAAATATTACTTCTGTGTTTCCTTTTTCTAATTCAATCTCATTTGGTGTGTGTGTGTGTGTGTGTGTGTGTGTGTGTGTGTGTGTGTGTGTGTGTGTGTGTGTGTGTGTGTGTGTGTGTGTGTGTGTGTGTGTCTAGTACGCCTGGATAGAGCGGCACTTTGGCTATCACTTTCTGGAGCACGTCATCCTGACCAGAGACAAGACAGTAGTCTCCGGAGACATCCTCATAGACGACAAGCCGGACATTCTAGGTGAGGGGGACTGTATGCACGTTTCTGTGTGTGTCTGCTTATTTGAAATTTAGTCAATGAATTACATACCAAATGGACATTCTGTATTGTAATAATATTCATAATTGAAAGCCGTCAAAGTTAACACGATAACGCGTTAACGCAGATTCATTTAAAACGTCACTAATTTCTTTGAAACATTAACGCAACTTGCAATTTTTAGTTTGTGGTGTAGTGAGTGAAGATATTGGTGTGAAACTAGAAAAACCTAATGAATCCATTGATACCAACCATGCCATACTAGCTTGTCACGAAGGAGGTTAAATAACACTCCAAATTTACGCTAAATTTTGGCGAGGAAAAACTGGCATGGCCATTTTCAAAGGGGTCCCTTGACCTCTGACTTCAAGATATGTGAATGTAAATGGGTTCTATGGGTACCCACAAGTCTCCCTTTTACAGACATGCCCACTTTATGATAATCACATGCAGTTATGGGCAAGTCATAGTCAAGTCAGCACACTGACACACTGACAGCTGTTGTTGCCTGTTGGGCTGCAGTTTGCCATGTTATGATTTGATCATATTTTTTATACTAAATGCAGTACCTGTGAGGGTTTCTGGACAATATTTGTCATTGTTTTGTGTTGTTAATTGATTTCCAATAATAAATACATACATACATTTGCATAAAGCAATCATATTTGCCCACTCCCATGTTGATAAGGGTATTAAATACTTATAATAAATCTCCCTTTAAGGTACATTTTGAACAGGTAAAAAATGTGGGATTAATTTGCGATAAATCAGGATTGAAGGAATTCTGTCATGCCTGCGTAATGCCTCATTTTCACTGCATGGCTCGACTCAACTCCACTCACTTTTGGTACCAGGCCCTTTTCTTTAATCGGTTTTCCACTACAGATAGTAGCCTCTCAGTGTAGGCAGGATTCTCAGCTGATCACCGCGGCGTCGCACCGTGAAACTGCCGTGACATCATCTTCAACGCAACACTCACTGAATGCTTTCATCGGCAACCAAACAGAGGAACATCTGCACTTCGACCAATTGTACTTCTTTAGTTTTGAGGGCTGCCATTTATAAAAATCTGGGTCAAGTGAATACTGTGGTTGCTATTGACGGCAGCTAGGCTATGTAGAAATGGCGAGTTTGTGCAGGATGTCCTGTGTGTCGCACTGTGATGATTCTCTCTGACCAATCAGTGGTCTGCAGTGCTTTAACATGCTTTGAACCCTCAACCGAGGTGGTACCAAAAAAAGTACCAGAACTTTTGCTGATGGAAAACCAAAGACGAGCGAGTGGAGTTGAGTAGAGCCGTGCCGTACCATGCAGTGGAAATGCGGCATAAAATATGCACCTGATGGCTATCTGAAACACTTCAGCTGAGGTTTGATAATGACCGGCTGTTTATAATGATCATTGACTGGCTTAAATAAGTAGTGACAAAACATAATCAAAATGTAAATATGCTTTTAAAAATAACTCTAACACGAACAGCGTTCGGCATGCATGAAACTGTGTTTCAAAGTGAAGAAAGAAGGAAGGAAGCAAAAAAAAAAAGGGAAGAGGATTACATCATCCTGTTCATGTAATGTCGTGTGGGTGTCTTAATTATTTGCATACGTCTTCATCACTGCCTCATTTACACCTTTCAAGACAGCTGCCACAGTGTGCGCACTGTTAGCCAGGATGATCTGCTGGGGTTGTTCTTAAGCAGCTGTTTGAAATATGCGTGGTTGTCAGTTACGTAATGTTTGTACCTAATGTCTCCCCTGATCAGGCGTGGAGCCCAACCCGACGTGGGAGCACATCCTGTTCACCGCCTGCCACAACAAACATCTCTCCATCAGCCCCTCCCAGAGACAACTGGAGTCTTGGTCGGACGACTGGAGGGCCATCCTGGACAGCAAAAGGCAGTGAGGAGCTAACTTCACCCACAAGCCCCCAGCCCCAGCGGCCTCACTTCCCGGCCAGTGAAAGATTCAGGGGTCACTGTCATCGGCCACGCCGGCGGGTGTCGAGGCTCGGAGGGGAACGCTGTCTTGCAGAGGCGATGTCAGAGTTAATTTCTGAAAAGGAGGAGGGTAAAATATTTACACAAAGCAGGCACTTGTTGCTCTCAGTTGGGAGAGGACATACACTTGTTTGACCACAAGGGGGCACTCTGAGACCGAGTGTGAAGTGAAGTTTCCAACCTTTCCACCAATTTCACTGAAGAAAACTGAGACAACAAAACATTGAATTTCAAATGGATACCCAGTAAGCAGCTCTGTGTCTGCATACTGTATGCTTTTTGGGTTGTTATTGTGGACAACCACTGGGGCGGTTTAACTATGGTCTTCTTTACGAATCAGTATGTGACAGTAATGTGTTGCATTGATGAGTTGGTGGCACAGGGGCACTCCACTACACACTGACATTTACAAAAATGTTCTCCACAAGTCATATAGGCACTGGCGAGTATTTACATATAAATACTGTAAGTTACAAACACTTTAACTGTTATATCAGGTCATCATTCCACATGTACTTTTTGGTAGAGTACTGCAATGTGTCACCGAGTACCACTGTCATGTAAATGCAATTATTACATGTAGAAAGATATCTCTTAAGGTTTGTAAAGAGCAGATATGGTGCTTTTTTATTTCCTCTGTTTCCCAATGATCTATGTATCTTAAAGGGATAGTTCAGGTGTTTTGAAGTGGGGTTGTATGAGGTACTGATCCATAGTCAGTGTATTACCTACAGTAGATGACTGTCAGCACGCCCCCAGTTTGGAGAAACAGACGGGCGTACCAGCACGGAAGCAAAGCAATGTGGACGGGGCCGGCAGCAAAACCTATTTTAGCCGCCTAAAAGAAAGGCTGACCTAAAAAAAAAACAATATCAGTTTAAGTGTACGCTATATTTATAATATTTTCACCGCTTTACCTTGCCGTCAGACAGCCCTTTCTGACAAAGAACTGAAGCCGTTGTATCTATCTATGCTCTCGCCAAAGCCACCAGACTCCATTGAAAAAATTGTAATTTTACTTTGGCGAATCCAAACTAACCAAAGTCACACAATAATACAAACAAACGAACCAATCGAGGCAGCGGTAGACCAGCACCCCCCGTGTTCTGCGAGGTAAAATAACAGTTTTTTTTCAATGGAGTTTGGTTGCTTTGGCGAGAGCGTAGATAACGGCTTCAGTTCAAACGTAGACTGCACAGCTGTCTCACGGCAAGGTAAACCAGCAAAAACACCTAAACTAATATTTATTAATTTACTTGGGCTTTCTTTTAGATGGCAAAAATACTGTATGTAATACACCGACTATGGATAAGTACCTCATCCAGCCCCACTTCAAAACACCTGAACTATCCCTTTAACGGATACACCGATGAGAAAAAAATAGAATTGC
>CAKAKR010062276.1:0-74961 GCA_916700685.1 Adelosebastes latens
CCGATATCTCACCTCCACCCTTGTGTGTTGTTAACTTTCTTTTTTTTTTTTTTTTATTCTTGTCATATTTCACGATGGTTATTAGAAAATTGATGGGTAAAGCTGTTTTTGCACATCCCTGTCTGGCGGACGCCAGGCACAGAGCTATTGGATTTTTACGCCTGTTCAATGAAGGGTAATGTTGCCTTCATCCGGAGGAGTGTGTGGGGGTGGAGGGAGGAGCAGGAGGAGGAGGGGAGGGCGGGTTATTCATAAAGGAATATTGTGTTTAAGCTTGTGCTCGATACACTTTTATGTGGTGAGATACAGCTGTGTCATCAACCTAAATCGGAGAGTGCAAGGGAGCAGACAAATGCAAGTTCAGGCAAATCTGCAGAACACACAGCGGTGACCTCCAGTAGTGAAAGAAGTATACAAGTATCAATACGACAATGGGAAATACTCTTATTACATGTGTTGCATTCAAAAGTTTACTTAAGTGTGTGGGAAATGTACTGCAAGTTTTATGGAGTATTTCCTGATGTATATGTTTGGGCAATATGATGAAGATGCCAGACTGTTTACACTGAAGTATTTATGCAATTAATATATCTCTATTAGACCATTGCAAGCAATGTTGCAAATTATTCAGTGGGACTGATACTGTTACTAGATTTATGGAGTTTTTTGGCAACCATCTGATGAAGTTCCTAGATCATTCATGTATTTAAAGGCAGGGTTGACGATGTTCTCCAGTATACACTATTTGTTATATTGGTTGAAATGGTCTTTACACCCAGACAGCGATCCATTACTGATGAGCTCTGAAAAAGGACCGGAAAAAGCCGTCATCTGAAGCTGCTGTAATCCTGTACTCCACCCTTGGCGTGCACCAGCCTGAACTCAAAGCGCGTCAAATTCGTTTTAACGCCACTAATTTCTTTAACGCATAAACGCAACTTGCGATTTTTAGGTTGTAGTGGGCTCAGTTTTAAAGCTAGAGTGAAGATACTGGCATCATATGAAACTAGAAAACCAAAGGGTTCCATTGGCACCAAGCATGTCGTAGCTTGTCACGAAGGAGGCTAAATAACGCTCCAAACTTGCGTCAAATTTTGGCGAGGAAAATGGGTTCTATGGGTACCCACGAGTCTCCCCTTTACAGACATGCCCACTTTATGATAATCACATGCAGTTTGGGGCAAGTCATAGTCAAGTCAGCACACTGACACACTGACAGCTGTTGTTGCCTGTTGGGCTTGACTTTGCCATGTTATGATTTTAGCAACTTTTTAATGCTAAATGTAGTACCTGTGAGGGTTTCTGGACAATATTTGTCATTGATATGTGTTATTAATTGATTTCCAATAATAAATATATACATACATTTCCATAAAGCAGCATATTTGCCCACTCTTATGTTGATAAGAGTATTAAATACTTGACAAATCTCCCTTTAAGGTACATTTTGAACAGATAAAAAATGTGTGATTAATTTGCAATTAATCGCCCTAGTAAGCCCTAGTAAGAAGTTAAATGTTATAACTGGTCTAATTTTAGCTACTTTATATATTGTTAGATAGTTCAATTTACTAATACTGATTGTACATTCTGTATGTTAAATTAAGCTGTAAACTACTCACTGGAGACTTCTGACCTGGGCAAATATATCAGCTGGTACAAACTTCTTATATGCAATAAAGACGGTAATAACAAAATAGCTAAATTATAAAGTGTATATATATATATATACTGTATTTATACTGTATATATAGTATAAAGTTTGAGTCAAAAACATTGGATTGCATTTAAGAGTTTGAATCTCCACATTTTAGAGAAGAGTTTTCAGTCTTGTGTAAATTTAGTGAGGCTATATTTTAAGTGAAACCTGCAGAGAGCTGGAGACAAATGGAAGGGATGTGTTTTCTTTGTAATCACCTTGATGCAACTTTGACTGTGTGAGCTTTTGAATTCCTGCTTATCTGATGTGGACACTAGGGATGTACGGTACAGATACCGGATCAAATATCGGGCCGATACTGACTCAAATAGCTGGATCTGGTGTAGATGACAAATGGGGCCGATCCATTCAACTCAATCATACACTATATATACATTATATACTGTCATTTTAATTCCTCTTTAAGTTTTGGCCAATTAGCTGCTGCATTGAAAAGGTTTACACTTGAATTTTAATTACCAAGTTGCTGGTGTACAATTTATTATTTTAATAATAAATAACAATTCAGTAAATTTATATCTATGAATTGATTTGTTACATTTTGTTTTACAAAGTTAAGAAAGCAATGTTTAAGTCAAGCCTGAAGTTGCCTTACACATAAAAGAGTGCTCCTAGTCACTTCCACACAGTGACGCATACAGCTTATTAATTAAACAAGCCCAGGTATCGCCATTGGTATTAAAAAAGTGTGATCGGTGCATCCCAGAATGGACGCGGTGAATCGAGATGGTGGCTTCAGAGCTGCTATTTGCTTGTTTCATAAACTGCCTGACTATGCAAAGCACCCTAACTTCTATCGGGAGGCGAGACACTCGGTAAGAGACGGGACAGATACAGAGTTCAGGTTGCAATATGTCTCGGAAGGACTGAATCAGGTCAGTCCCAGCACCTTTGTGCACCTGCTCCATTTGGACATTGTGTCAAAGGTTTATCGCGCTTCTATCAGCCTCCAATCTGCTGCCTGCAGACCTCTGCTGCTTATCCAATCCTGCACGGTGTCCTAAACCCATAACCCAACTCACCAACATTGAAATATCATATTAAGTTATAAAACAATACCTGAGAAGAATTACATAGAGGCATAATCCAAAAAGTGCATGATTGAAAAAGGATTAGCGGGGAGGAGAGGGGGGAGGGTTGGATGTGGCCACACGGTTTGGTGGATTTGTACTTTGCTCACAGGCTGAGAGCCGTCTGCCTCGGGCTGATTGTGAATCGGGGCCATCCCGTTCAGATTTACGTGCCCCTGCGAGTGATTTGGGATTTACTTTCTTAACAGGCGCCGTCCAGATCTGTCCTTGTTGTGCGGTGTGTGTCCGTCCATGAAGTCACGCCTCGGTGCCTTCAGCTGGATGCATTTGTGATAGGCAGTGGTGTTTTTTTTTTTTTCTGGGCCGAGATTTGCAGCTCAGGGCTAGAATAAACACTGCTCTTCATTTAAATAAGTGTACTGTTTTATTACTGTTGAGAAGAAATATAGGAACATACAGTGGGACAGAGTTATTTTGGGGTTTAGCAGCAGGCACAAGGGTCAGCTCCTGTTGCTAACGATAATGATGACAAATGGTCTGGCCTGCTGGGCCGCAGAAAAATGAGGTCCATCTCTCTGGGGGTTGGTCACCAAATTAGCTTTTGTCAATAGCACGTTCCCAAATTGTCCTCACAGGATATGCTGACAGAAATATTGGTTACTGTAACCGAGTGTGGGAATTGAATCCTATTGGCTTATTCACGGTGTCATTAGCATACAAGGATGAATGAGCGGTCCGTGATTAGATACTGTGCACCACCGGAGTCCAGTCGGGTTTCAGCAGCGATCGAAAATGAGCTGTAGACACATTCAATGAGTTCCCACCAGAAGAGTGAAGCTTAGGAATCATACTGTATGGACCATAGTGTTTTTATATGCATGGTAAAGGGGAAATTTGCCACATTTTATGTTGACATCCAATCATTGTTGATGGTAAATGTAGCAAATTGGAGCAATAAATTCCTCAGTGCGTGCTATATTGACCGAGAAAGCTGAGTTCTCCAGCTCGCCGAGCCGTGCCGGCAGCGCCTACATGCACCAGGATGCATTGCACACGAGCTTCCGACGCCCAGGGTTCCCGCCGGTCATATCCTCTTCCATGGCTAATGCCGCCTCGGCCTCTCTCCGCCGCATTTCTTAGGCCGTATACTCTGGCCTGAATAAATGTGGCTTAATATCCGAGTCAGCCAAAATACTGTAAAATGTATCTTCATGCATAACATCCTCTGCATTCATATTTAGGGATGCTATCTTTGCTGTTGGAAACGTAGCTAGTTTGCAATACAAGCAAAGAGAACAAGGAAGTTCTGTTTTTGAGCATCTAGAGCTCACCCCTCGGCTACCCAGAGAATTCAGCTACGCATCCAACTACGTCACCGCCACGCAGTGCTCGAAGTGGTCTTTTGATTTATAGAATATGATTTTACAGGGAAAACATTTCCAGAAGAATTGAATGTTCAGAGGAAGGTTGTGATGAATAATAAAATAGCCATTTAACTTGCAGTAGTAATGGTCCAAAATGATGTAAAATTGCAGAGTTTTAAGTAAAAAAAAAAAATTCTTTGGGAAGGATCCACAAACCCAATATCTCCTCGTACCTTTTATTCACTGTAGACATTGAGAATGCGTCTCTTTATCCTGCTGCATAATATGTAGGAGCATCCTGACTGGGACTGAATGATACTCTACTATAGGCTACAAATAACACAGGAATATATATATATAAACACACCACCACAACCCTATAAGTGTGAATATTATTGGAGTATTATAGGCCAACTATAGAAGTTGCATAGCCCACGTATAATAATAATATAGCAATAAAACCACAGCTGATTATGACTGACACAGTATAACATGCTTAAAGAAATACTGAATAAATAGGAATAAGTCACAAGAGATTGCTGATACCGGCCGATAAACACGCAGGGGAGCACTGGCACTTATTTTTTTCCACTTCAAGCACAATTTGTCACATCAAATGACGGCGCTGGATGCAGGAAGAACAACAGATTTCCAACTTTCTCTGTTAATAAAAGGTGGTAAATTATCCCTTTAATCTGGTCACTACAAAAATCAAAAGGAAGAAATTTCTGCAGGAATTTAATGGGCTTCCAACACTACTGACAATGATCTCAAATCAAACCAAAATACATTATGGAGATGTACATGTTTCCTATTTTAATTTTAGAATACATAATTCATAACTCTTGTCACAGAGGGCACTATTTGATTTGAGCAAGGTGACAGTGAGTTATTGAATGTGGAGGTGAACGATTCTGAGATCCATCACCTTAAGGCACCAGTGATGTGTGAACTGGTTTGCATATTTCCATTTCTGTAATATAGTAAAAAGCCCAATAATGTACTTTTTACTATAGTCAGGTTGTTGGTGTGTTACAGCGACCTCAGTGATGTAATTACCTCCGCCAAGGCCAAAGGCGTTGGTTTGTTTGTTTGTCTGTCTGTCTGTTAGCCGGATTACTCCAAAAGTTTGTGATGGATTTGAGAGACATTTTTTGGAGGGTTGGGGTGTGATACAATGAACAATCCATTAGATTTTGGTGGCAATACGGATCATGATCCGGATTCAGAATTTTTTTTACTGATTCCGATCAGCCACAACATTAAGACCACTGGGTATAACACATGCACAGTGTAACTGATGACACGTTGATGATGCGTGACCCCGCCTCCTTCCTTCTTCGAGCAGAGAGCTACGTGTGTGGATGTGTGGCGAGACATCGAGGTGCGGGAGCTGCTGGCCGTCGACGGTGAGAAAGAAAAAAGCGGTAGATGACGGGATGAGAGACAGCGTAGTGTAACGTTATACAGACATAACAAGGCTGCTGAAAAAGAGAGGCATCTGCCGATACGTTACACGGAAACACACCGTGTTAATAACAAGCCGACCACCTCACGCTACCGCCAGCTGTGAGCTGTGATCTGTTTTTAAAGTCACACACCTTGCCGGAGGTCTGCGCTCTCCGACTGCCATTCTAGTTTGTGAATGTAGTGCTGTTAAGACAGACATTGAACAAAATATTCCAATTCCCAGGGCAATACAGTGGGATCCTTGTAAAACGAGCTGAACGGCTGTGGTCAACAAAACACAGATGTGAGGAGCTGTACTCTGTGTTCCCATCTTTCTAGAGGCTGACATCTATATCTCTTGGACTTGTGACTTGAGGTTTACATTGTCACTTACGTCTTTAGTGAGTCACTTCATTCCTGGGCGGCTATAGCTCAGTGGGTAAAGCGGGTCGGTCCCCGGTTCCGACTGTCTGCATGTCGAGGTGTCCTTGAGCGAGACACTGAACCCCAAGTTGCTCCCCGGGCGCAGCTCACTCAGCTCACCGCTCCTAAGGATGGGTTAAATGCAGAGGTTAAATTTCATGGATGTACCTGTATGTATATGACGAAACTCATAAAGTATTAAAATCCTGTGACCACTGTAGACTATTACAACCCTATTAGCAGCTCTCTTCTTCATTCCTGCTCTGCTCTATATGAATGCACGTGCACAGTGTCTACAGACGTTGGACACTGTGTACTATTGTGCTTCGCCTTTTTTTACTGCTGTGGTTATATTGTACACTATTGTATTTGTATGCTTCAGCTGAGTGACTATCACTGTGTGTGCGTAGATGCTCCCAGTGGTTGTTATATATGAATATCTCCTTGGGCTGGTTCCTAATCATGACTTCCATAGTCCAAACGTTGAAACACAGCCTCTAAAGACAGCTACATATATCGTGACTCCAGTTCACCGAGTCCAGGACCGTGCTGTCTCTCGGTCTCGTTCGCCAGTCCCGCATTGAACGATGAGTCTTGAAATCAGTTAGATTAAGCACATTGTCTATTGATTGGCTCCTAAATTGCTGCGCGATACAAGACAAATAATCCCATTTCAAATTTCTACACTTGTTTCTAATGGTTTCCAAACCATTCCAGGCAGGAATGGATCACAATTAGTTTAGCATTTAGCAGCCGAGAGTGGCCACGCATGCATGAGCGTGATTCGGGGCTTAACAGTGGCTGCCTGAGCTGCATTTGACATTTCCATTCTCTGGACACTTTCCTTTGTGCTGTCTGCGGGTGTTTTCTTTTTTTTTTTTTTTTTTTGCTGGCACCTGTAGAAGGAGACATTCAGCCACTGTACGTGCACATTAGGCCAGCTGCAAGTGTAGAATTTCATTTATTTCTGCCTCTCTGACACCAAAGTGCTTCTCGGGCAACAATGAGACTGAAAGACCCACCTCATACTTTACAGCTCTTTCACAACAGAGCAATGACCCAGGAAAAAAAATCCTGTTTGACATCTGACAACAAGGATCTGACCTTGGTCAGACGTGGTCACAACCAGGGCTTTAAGTTGCTCTGACTGCTTGACTTTTGAAAGAAAGAGTCAGTACACCTCTGTTACACACTGTAGAACAGCTGTGACAATCAATCAAACATTCTTGAATGCGATTTGAGAACATTTAGTTTCATAAAAGTGTCCAAAAAAATGTTTTAAAATACTGCAAGTTTTACCAGCAATCACATCTATTGCAATGACACTGGAAGCAACAGTGGAATGTAACTAAGTACATTTACTCAAGTACTGTACTTGAGTTCAATTTTGAGGTACTTTACTTGAGTATTTCCATTTGATGCAGTTTATACTTATATTCCATTACATCAGAGGGAAATATTGTACTTTTTACTCCACTAGAGTACATTTATCTGACAGCTTTAGTTACTTTAGATTAATATTACAATAGAAAAATCAACCAATAAATGATGATATATCATTATTGATTAAAGTATATTATACATACATATATATATATATTATTCTCGACCGGAATTCGTCCCAAAATTAATTTTCATCCTCTCCGATAATCTTTTTTTCGGCCCCGAGACGACAGGACGTCCTTAGTGTTTTCCCTGCCTGCCAAAGTGGCGGGTGGCCTGATGATTTTATCTGCCACCGCCAACAATTTACCCGCATTTGGCGGGTGCTTATTTCAGACCCTGCTCGTGGGTACCCGTAGAACCCATTTTCATTCACATACCTTGAGGTCAGAGGTCAAGGGACCCCTTTGAAAATGGCCATGCCAGTTTTTCCTCACCAAAATGTTGCGGAAGTTTGGAGCGTTATTTAGCCTCCTTTACGACAAGCTAGTATGACATGGTTGGTACCAATGGATTCCTTAGGTTTTTTCTAGTTTCAAATGATGCCAATAAGCCCCCTACAACCTAAAAGTTGTAAATTGCTTTAATGCATAAAAACAAATTTGCGTTAACATTTTATTATCATGTTAACTTTGACAACCCTACATCTCGCACAAAGCGAAGATTTGAAATCTGGTATTCCATAGACGTCCTAACACACAGTGCTTTTATTGACCATCAAAAGTACTTGATTTACACATAATGTGCTCCAAAGGCTCAAGTGATGCCTGTTAGTTACATGAGAAGCAATATGTAACTAAATGTCCAGTCCGTTAGCTCCATACAGGGAGCTGAAGCTCACTACAGAAACACTCGTCTTCAGCGTGCTGTGACAGGAGAGACTTCACGGAGAACTGCTCTCTTCTTGACAACTTCCTACTTCTACTTTGTAGCTGTACTGTTTATCATGTGCAGTTGCAGCTGCTGTCACTTTACACTTATGTAACTGAGGATCTCCTGTCTAAAGTTAAACAGCTTCTTTTTTTGTTTTTTCAATCAGTCATCAGCGTTGAGGCAGTGATGATTGATTTCCCCCATAAAACTTTTTGAGCATGTCTCCATGTTTTGAGTGTCTATGCTTCACGTTTCAGTATGGAACTAACGTCTCACACAAACATCACCATCGTATCAGATGGAGGATTAATGGAGTTAAAGTGTCAAATCTTCCACCTTAAGAAAAAGATAAGGGTCAAGAAAACCTGCTGAAGGCCAGGTTTAAACTTCAGATTGTTCCAAGAGGGTTTGATTTGGGGTTCGGATAAGTTTAGTCTCCTTTTCCCTCTTCTTTATGACCATAACTAATAGTTAATCAGCTTGTTTTATATCAATCCTGAAAAGGCCGATTTCTGCTGATTCACACACAATCTTTAGAAGTGTTTTTATTTTTTATTTTTCCTGAGCTCCAAATCTTGCAATATAGTTCATCCAAGTGGAAACCAGAGGCTAGACGTCTGCACTTCAACATGCGATTCAGCCATTGTTCACTCTTTCCCAAACAGACAGACAATGCCCTTGATTTGTAGACACTACACTACTGTATAGCTTGTGATTAATTCCCCATGTGTTCATTACAGAGTGGCTTCACAAGTACTGATGACACGGAAACAAATGAGCACCATATTTCAAATGATGATGGGGTGTGAAAGAGGAATTATCATCTAACGTTTTCAGGGATCTATGTGTATTTATTAACAGCTGTATAATTAAAATGCGGCAAATGTGCTTCAGGCTTTAAGACTCATTCACATCTTATGGCTTGAATTCAATGCACACTGAGACAGACTTAATCAGCACAGTCCACAGTGTCTACTTTAGTTACATAAAGGTTTAATCAACACATTGTCCTTGGTTTGACCTGGGAGTAACACGATATTCAAAGAAATAAAATAATAATGCAGAAATAGCGATTGTTGGAAAAAATAGTAAGAAATTTTAGAGTTAGAAATACTGCTAAAGAGCAGCATAGTTTAGCAGGTCAATGCCAATACTGGAATGCTAATCATATTAACGAAAAAAAAAATATTAATTAGTATAAATATAACTAGTATTACTCATTCCTTTTAACGTAATGTCACTGTTTTTTTTATGTACATTTTTCTAACATTACAGTTATGACTTTTACTTAATAGGTAGTAATCTTATAAAAGTTTATAATATTTATATTTTGTTGTTTGTTTAAATGTATTTATATTCATTTAGCAGTAAAGTTGTCATGGTGGCCCTTCACATTTCACACATTTTTATAATCACTATCAGTATTTATAATAATGCCACATAAAAATATATGTATTGGTATCTTGTTCCGAAATTAAATCACTATATCTCACACATATAGATGCTAAAAACTGTGCTTTTTTTAAAGTAATAATTAACCTATATATAGACCTATAATTAACCTATATATAAAATATATAATAAAGTAATAATTAATGTGTTCTCCTGAAAGAGTCATTTAATATGGATGTTTAAACCTGCAGATTCCTTGTGGCCAGTTCTGGATGTATGAATGAAGCTGTACTGAATAGTGATGTTGACACATGCTCAGGCTTCTTTCTGTAGTTAGCTGCGATGTTTTCACTCAGGACTCGTCACACATGAAACAGTCAAACTGTTTATTAGAGTCTAGTTCCCATTTGTTCAATAATGAACTGGTAAACAATTCTCCTTGAAACACAGTTGTCAGTTCATCAAACTCCCTGCAATATCACCCGCCAAAATCCAAACCCACTTATTGTCCACCGACTCTTAAATAGTATACAAAGTGAATCAATGACTGATCAGTGACCAGATAACATTTCTTTGATCAATAAATGACGAGTGACAAATTAAAGTCAGTGGTTTCAGGCAACAGATGACAGTGTGTGTGTGTGTGTGTGTGTGTGTGCTAGCTTTAAACCAAAATAATGAGCCAATTTAGTTTGTTATTAAAAACTGAAAGCCAGCCAATGTGAAACACCTCCTGCCTGACTGCAGCCAGTCCAAGTCAATATATCAGTCTAATCCTCATTTGAATGCAGCGTTTTGATCAGATTCCACACAATATGCATGATTAAATGTATTAGAGTATCAGATGTCTGCAGCGTGGCGTGGAATTTATTCAACAATTTGTAAAACCTCAGATGCCCCACAGAGACCCACATAAAACTATTCATTAGTAAAAGAGGAGAGTTTCTTGTGATGGTTGAATATTGTTTCAAATGATTATCCAATCTGATAATAATAAAACTGTCAAAAACTAAATAATAGAGCTGAAATGATTTGTCAATTAATTGATTCAAATCAGAAAATTAATCGGCAACTATTTTGACTGTTTTAATCAGAACTATAGTTACAGCTTCTACTGTAAGGATTTGCTGCCTGTAATAGTACAGTAGTAAGTACATTATTAGTGATAGTAAATCAACAATCTTTGGGTTTTGGGCTGTTCTTTTTCTATTTAATGACATTGTATAGAACAAATGAATGGTTAGTTACAGCTGTACTCAGAACTGCTGCAAAATATGGGTCATAAAAGCTGTAAAGTGAATATGCACTACAAAACATATCAGTGTTGGCTTTCACAAACACATATTGATCTGGTTGAGGGAGGTTAATAAAAAAAATATTTAAAAAAAAGGTGTCGAGGACATGCATTTTTTCTGTTCTAATTTAGGTGTCAAATTATTTATTCGGTTTAAAAACAAGCATAAACACAACATAACTCCAAATTAAGAACATGCACTGCAGTTGACCTACTGATTAGTAGTAACCACTGTGTGCTCAAAAAATGCACTAAATGTTTTGAGACTTTAGCCTAGAGCAGGGGTCAGCAACCTTTACTATCAAAAGAGCCATTTTAGACAAAAAAAAAAAAACAAATCTGTCTGGAGCCGCAAAACATTTGAGCATTGTGATGAAGGTAACACAGCCTATAGTTTTAAGTATATAGTATATAAGTCTAATGCAGTGAGGGCCCAAGTGCAAATGTACGACGGAGTATTAGGGCCACATTGAGGGAAAAAACATCTGAGATTTCCAGAATAAAGTCATAACTTTAGGAGAAAAAAAGTCGTAATATTACGAGAATAAAGTCATAACTTTACGAGAAAAAAAGAAAATAACACGTAAAATTACTACTTTATATTATTATGACTTTATTCTCATAATACTACGACTTTTTTTCTCTTAAACCTATGACTTTATTCTCATAATATCATGACTTTATTCTCAAAATGTTATGACTTTATTCTCATAATACTACGACTTTTTTTCTCTTAAACCTATGACTTTATTCTCATAATATTATGACTTTATTCTCAAAATATCATGACTTTATTCTCAAAATATTATGACTTTATTCTCATAATACTATGACTTTATACTCAAAATATTATGACTTTATTCTCATAATACTATGACTTTATACTCAAAATATTATGACTTTATTCTCATAATATTATGACTCTATTCTCAAAATCTCAGATTTATTTTTTCCCTCAATGTGGCCCTAATACTCCGTCGTACCGTCGTACCATAGACCTACAACAATGATAAATAAAAATGAAAATGTAAATAAAAAAACACTTATTAATTTCCATTTTTAAAAATCCACAGGGAGCCACTGGAGAGGTGCTAAAGAGCCACAGGTTGCTGACCCCTGACCTAGAGAGATGGGTCCAAACCTAACTTTGTATGAGCATGTTTAGATCTGGATTATTTACCACACTGGTCAACAATACAGTCATTGCTCCACTCCCTCCAGACCTCACAGTGAGCAGGTTTGGGATTCATTGTGATAGATAATAATAATAACACAAGGGGTTTAGGCCTTTGAGTGTGTTGCCTGGTGATTGACACTATGAGTGAGCTTCACTGCTCCAGTCAGGGATGGAGAAAGTCTTGGACTGTCTCTTGTGCTCTCCTATCGTGTAGTCAACATGAATACATATATGTCTGGCGCTCTGCTCCGAGGGGAACATGCTGATCTCTCCGGTAACCACCGTGTCTTGCACCACGTCCACCGGGGAGTCGAGGTACAGCACCGCCTGCTTCCAGTGCGTCTCCGGTTTGAACGGGGACGTGGACAGCACCACTAGCGGCTGGGACTGCGGCTTGTCCCCCGGGGGACACGGGAAGGTGACCGTGAAGTAAACACAAAACGCGTTCACGGCCGCAGAGCCGAACGACTCGCACCGGAACTTTCCCTTCACGGACCGCAGCTCCTCCACGGTCACCGAGTAGAGGTCGAGCTCTGCGAAGCGGGCCGGGTGTGAGAGCACGTCCTCCACGGTCACCGAGTTCACCGTGATGTCCGAGTTCATGATGCACCTGCGGGCGAAATCGGACATGCAGGACATGTCCACACCGTACTGGTCTTTGACGGTGTACCAGAAGTTTAAGCGGTCCTCCACCACCGGGTCGCTGATGGGAGCGACGTACAGCTCGGCCTTGCTTGGCAGGATCACACCGCCCGGTTTCAACCACTTGTCCCGGGCGTAGAGCACCGAGTTGAGCATGGACTCGTGGAGCAGAGCATAACCCATCCACTCGCTCACTATCACCTCCACCATCTCCGGTAGGTCCACCGTCTCCACCGTGCCTCGTATCACCTCTATCCGGTCCTCCATGTCGTTGTGCTTCACTATGCTCACCGCCTGCTCCGCTATGGAACAAGCCTCCACGGCGTACACCTTCTTCGCTCCGGCTTGAACACAGAACATGCTCAGCACGCCGGTTCCGGCTCCGACGTCCAGCACCACTTTACCCCGTATGGACTCGCTGTTCCTCAGGATGGCCATCCGGTACGCGTTGGTGCGCACCTGGTCCGCTATCATCTCCTCGTGGATGGTCACATCGGTGTAGCTGTCGAAGTACAGTCGCTCCTGTCGGGTTTTATCCAGTTTTCTTTTCTTAACGACATGAGACATCTTTCTCGGCTCTCTCTTGGTGCTGCTGCTGCAAGCCTCACTGTGTTTTTGTTGCGCTACTTCCTTCCGCATTGTGGGAATCTGGGACTTGTAGTTTCACTCCGCACACAATACGAGAGAGACCTGTTTAGATAGACTACAATTCCCACAACCACACGACAATGACGCAGAGGTCGGGATGCTGCATTCACTGTCAGGGGGGAGATGGTAAATATAGCTTCTCCTTGGCGAGGGCCTCTCTCTTCTTTCTCTAGCTTGCAATCTCAGTTTAAGAAAAGCCCAAACCAAGCGACCTTTAGCTTGTAACTTTACATTTTTTCTTGTCAACTAACAAGTTGAACATTTAATTTAAAAGGACTGTGTAAGAATCAGCATTGCTTGTTAACAGCGACACCTGTGGCCGTTAAGTCAACGAAAGTCAGCGTCGGGCTCTCGTTCTACATAGACATGAACGAGCATCGCTCAAAACAGTTAGGCGACACACGTCAGCTAAAACCACAATATCACTCTATATTTCACCTGTCTGGCAGTAATGTTAGCTGACCAGACGAAGGTCTCTCCAGGAATCAGTGCTGATCCTAGTGTTGGCTTTTCCTGCTTCAGCCTCCCGACCGTGGTCGGAGGAAGACACCGGCACCCGGTCAAAGACGATAACGTTTCTCGCTGTGGAGCCCCGTCACTTCACAAGACACGGAAAACCTCTGTTTGTCTGGAGGAGCTGCAGCATTTATTTCTGCACAATCGTCCACTGTAGGCTACATTTACTAGATATTCTCAGAGCTACCAACTCTCCTGCAGTGTGTAGTGTGCGTGCATGCACGAGCGCGGTGTGTGAGTGAAGGCAGGCAGGCAGTACAGCAGAGACTCCGTCCCTGGAGACCAAAGCTACGGTCTCCCCAGCGTCCTCCGACCGCGGCCAACACTGTTTTGCAAGACGGGCTTCACTAGATATAACTTTGCGGTTTTGGTGCTTCTGTGTAGTTTGTGTTGGAGTCTTGTCTGAACAGCGTAGCCACACGCGAGCGCGCATGGGACACCGACCCGGATTGATTTATACGTGTAAGAAGTTACAAACAGTCCCTTTATTTGCATTTCGTTTCATTTTTGTATTTTTGCAAAGACTGTGAATCCAATGTCGGTAAGCTTCATTAAAGAGAAAGGTGCTGCGTTTTTTTGTGTGTTTTTCAGTGCTAACATGTTGAACCAGATCGGCATGATGTGCTTGTATATCAATCTTACAATTACGGCAAACTGCCTTAGAATCGTCGGAGAGAGACAGGAGGAGCAAGCCCAAATAAGCAACTACACTTTAGAAACAAGCCCAAAAGAACGCAACCCGCGACTACCAATATTTGTAATGTTTTAAGCCCAAAGTTGCTTATAATAAGCGGACTTGGCAACTCTGGCCTGCTCTTAGACTGCATGAAACGCCTTGCTTGAAGTCCTGCTTTTTCTTCTGTAACGTGACGATGTCACCAAGTAACACATTTGCATAATACCTACCTAGTGGCTAGTTTGGCACGTCCTCAAACAAACAAACAGACACCTGAAAATAAGCATAATAGGTCATCTTTTATTAGGTTTTTCTGGTGGCGAATAAAGCCACCTGTAACGTCCTCATAGTACAACAATTATTGGCACAAATAACCCCGGTAGTCTTTCTTTTTCTTCGAGAACAATAGGCCTATGTTGAAATTCCTCAACACTAATTGGACATTGAGAAACACCCTTTATGTATGTGTTTGTTTCATTATCATAAGCCTTTATTAATGTTATATTCATCATTGTCCCTCTGTGTTTATTTTCATGAGGCTAATGTTTATTATTGGACAAAATATGACAGTGATAGAAACAATATGCACTCCTTATAAAGAGCTTGTCCCTCGGAGGAGGAGAAGGATGAAAGGAATGGCTAGAATAACTATCGCTACATAAAGTTCAGGTGATATCCACCTGAAAGTGAATTAAATAATATTCACCTGAGAATTCATTTACCTCCACTTTTATGTATTTTTTTTAAATGAATAATTTAATACTTTATATTTAGTTTTTTTAGAAATTATTCTTATTCAAGTGTTAATAAGTCATTTGCCTCAGTTAAGCATTCACTGCTGTTTGGAACATGAGAGAGGGGGATGACAGAATAATATTTGGTTATTCAGTATCAACTATTTTCAGAGATATGACTCTTTTAAAACAGCATATAATTATCATACTTTCTGCTACAATTGGTAACATTTAAGGAAGCAGTTTTTTTGGCACTTTTAGCTCCAGTGTGTCTCTGATGATTTACGCTAAAAAGACCATTTTGACAGTAAGTTTATATTTTCACTAAACCCTCATTGCTCTGTTCAGTAACATTAAAGAGGGTTTCCTGAGAAACTCTGAAAGGTTTTCTTTCTGACAAGTACCTGTTTAGAGTCAGGAGCTATAGCCATTTCAATGTGTATATACCATAATACATATAAGCAATTTTAGAATCATAAAGCAGACCTGTAAATATGCAAAAACTGACTTTCACCATCTCATACCTTGTTGTTTATAATGACTGAGATGTTACTTACAAGCCTACAAGTAAGTGCTCCGTCACCTGAACCTCTTCCTCACTACATGCTAAAAAAAAGAAGATATTTTAGTTGCAACTTCCATTTGGGCTTGCCAATATGCAAAATCATTTCATGTTAATAGCAACTGTATAGTGCAACTTTAACATTAAGAAGCCAGATTTAATTTCCAGGCAATAATTTGCACAACAGAAGCAATGCATTCTCTTCAGCACTTCACTCTCTATAATGAATATAGGCTCCAATCATCTGTAGTACATCTATTGTGTGTCTATCTCCTAACAAGCTGCACAACACAGCATGGCCATTACCGGCTCTGAGCTCTCCCCAAAGTTCTGGCAGGGAGAACACAGCTGCTCGTGGCTCAGCTCTCCTCTCTTCTAGACGGTCCTCAGGGACCCGCTGCACTCTGTTTTAGAGATCTTTGGCAAAAGATGCTGGACAAATGAGCGGGAGCTGTATCCCATTTCATAAAGATGAGAAAAAGAGAGAAGAAAGCAGCAGTTTGAGAGGAGAAATACAGCGGGACGCTAGGTATTTTTTGTTGTTTTCAAGACTTTTTTAAAGCAAGAAGACAGATCAGTGTAGTGCAGGAAATGGGAAATAATAGCGTTACAAAATAAGAAGAAAACATTGCTGGGTAGGTGGGTGTATGTGTGTGCATTCACATTTACATGATTCTTCTAAATTTGGATCCAATGCTGCCTTTCAAGCACAGACACTCCTGGGAAAATGTGTGCATTTAATAATTCAGTCTTTTCAAAAATTATATAGAGAATAAAGCAGGGGAATAATTCTGCATGAACTGATATGTTTTCAGCTTGAGTAATGGAAACAGCAACCATCAAGGGGGAAATGAGCCATACCTTTGTAGTAAACACCGACTTGATATTCAAAGCTCCAGTTTTCCCTTTTGGATATATTTGATTTATGTTAAACCAGAAACACAATAACGCCAAACATTATCTAAAGATGCAGTGTAATCCTAAAGTGAGCTAAATATCAAAGCTGAACACCCACAGCCGACCGGTCAAAAGCAAAACTGGACCAAGTGCAAAGGAGGAAGGGAAATATACAATAGTGTAGATTACTGAACCGTGGAATGCAGACAGTGGAATTCAGATTGTGAGTCTATGCACTTGGCAAGAGGCGATGTAGCCGGTAGACATAACAGACAGACAAGCAGCTGTTGGGCATGTTGTCCTCTCCTCCTCTCAAGCTTCAGGTAGAAGTGCTGCCAGGCCCAGACACAGCCAACACCCAGCTCCCACTGAGATGCCTGGCACACTTTACCTTCATCCTTAAAGTAAGTAATGCGTCTGTATTCATGCAGAGAAAAGTCTGCTATCCAACGAGCTGTTACAGCTGACCCTGGTTTAGGTCAGCACGTCGGGTCGGAATAACCCGGTGAGATCATACTCTGATTATGGGAAACCAGGTTAAGACGTCTTTCTCATATTAAACATTTCACAATGGCACAGCATCCCTCTCTGCACAAAAAGGCTGCAGTGCATCGGTGCACCTTGTATGCTGAGGTCAACTAGCTATCCTTGACCAATCGTACCTTCCTTTTTTAGTACAGTTTTACTTATGAGACTACATTATTAGTGTTTTGCTCTCCTCCTTACAGTATATCCTTTTTTAATTTTCAACATACAGCCTAGTTAGTCGCTTCAGTTTCTAGAACTCAGAGAGCTTGTGAAGGATGTTTTCATGTTTGATGCCACTAGAGCTTGAAAATGAACTCCGGAAAATGTTAAAATTCCTATCTTTAATTCAGTGTGGTTTTTGTTTGCACTTCATTGATAAGCTAGGGTTGGTAGTGTTCTTCAAAAACATTTTTGGTTGTATTTGTTGAAATTCTCATTACATCCTGTGGCTGTTACAAAGTAATCTATGAGAAACGTACGCTTGCACGTATTTAATTGGCCAGCGTAGAGCTATGGCGGATTAGTTGCATTGCCATGTGGCAAAAGTTGAGCAAGGTTCAACAAAGTAAATCCTTAAAATTCTCAGTATCTATATTCTAATGTGTCTACAACATCTGCACATGGCAAATACGGTAAGGTGAAGGTTAGGGGAAGATCCTGGTTATGGCATATCGACCATGGTTACGGTATGGTAAAGGCTGTGTAAGTAAAACACTTGGTTAGGAAAACATTGTGGTTATAGTTCATAAAAATGGGAATGTTAATAACAAGTCTGTGAAGCGACGTGAACTCCGATCTTTTACATGAAAGTTAGACGTGCTACACCTCATCCACCACCTCAACCACCACACACTCACTTTCCGCCTCACTATATAAAGACCACACTACTTTCTGTATTGGAACAGCCCATTTGTATAAGATGTAAATCATAAGGTGTGGAATTGTCCAGCATAGTATACTGACTGTTTTTTGCACCGTGCTGTTGTATGTCTTCCTTCATGTATATGAAAAGAAACAAAAATGGACACACACCTCCTAACCTTATACTACCATCGAGTCCCAAACACTGCCTGTAAAATCCGAATAGCTCCCCATTCTCAAATGAATGGGAGATTTTAAAAAAGCCACATATTTGCACAGCTCATCCTCTTTAATTAAACTTGGGCCAATTCCTGTTTGCACATCCAAATCATAGTCCCACATACAACTGATGGGGATTACGATGAGGTCTAAGGAAGGGCAGAGGAGTGCTTGAGCGTGGATGTGTGTCGGTGCCCTATTTGTGCATGAAACACGTTGTCTACTGTATATCCAGAGATAATGCTGAAGGCGGGGGAGATGACGGAGAAAGCGGCGCAGGAAAGGGTTGGTCAAGCATGGCGGGACGCGCGGAAGCCCAATCGCTTTGGTCAATGAGGGGTGTCGTGGAAAAATCGATAACCAGCTTTCATTTTTTTCCCATCTTCCTCCTCCCTCAAGCTCCAAAAGCTGTGTGAAGAATTCATGCCGTGTGTGTGTGTGTGTGTCTTAAATGGAGAGAAGGAATGTTTTCATATTATGAAGACACTACGTGGGAGGCTATATCAGTAATAAAACAAAGAAACTGAAATAAACAATAAGTGAGTAGATGTCTAAAGAGGCGAGGGAGATAAAGAGAAGCGCAGTGTGGGCTCTTTGTACTAGAAGCCCATCAGCAGCTGCTCTTCTTCTTGGCCAGCTGCTGTCAGCATGCACAGCCTCATGGGAACTGCCTGCGTCCTGTCAGTATTACTGGACCTGTCAGCTGCTGCAACAAACACACACCCACAATAACCCAAGCTCGCATACTCAGATATGTATACACGCATGCATAGCAACCTGCACAAACAGCATGCAGAGGCCACCTAAAGACACGTCAACCCGCAGTGGCATGATTCTCAAATGCACATACTGTACATAATATATACGTGCACACACAGCCACCAGTTTTTGGTGTCATGATCACCCGTTTCAGAGGAAGGCAGACCGCTGAGCAACAAATACAAAGGTGCAATGGCTTCATATTGATTGTTCCCGGGGATCGATACCGGGCTACTTTGATATCTCACTCCCAGAGAGAGAGAGCCCACATCTGTGAATGCTGGTGTGTCATAACACACTTCCCATCTCTTATGCGCCCTCCTTATTCACCTGTTTCTTACAGCAAACATAATTCATCTCGACCAAAAGACTGTTTCACGCATGGATCCATCTGGATGCCTTTTTCCAAGTGTGTGTTATCTAGTTTCATGCTTTGACATCTCCCTATATGGACACAGTGTGTGCCAGTACTTATCAGTGGAAAAGTTATAACAACGGCCAGAGCAAAAATTTCCTGCCCCAGGCGTTTTCATTCCCCTTGTTTGTACAGTCCACAAACCACCACCACACACACACACACACACACACACACACACACACACAGACACACAAACACCACTCCCAAGCCTACCTCCTTTCAATTGCCCCAACCAATCACTTTACAGGATCTTGGCCCGTCAATCCAGAGCCCCGGTAATCAATTCATTAATTACATCCCTTTCCCTGCAGACTCACTTCCCTCATGCCACCCCAGTATCAGTTACATTACACTGCAATTAGATTAAATTACTAAGAACAACCTGCATGTGACAGCCGTTATGGCAGCGTCAGGGGGGTATTATGCTGACTCCACGACAAACCCACTGCGCAATTTGTAAAATGGAAATATCGTCTGCTTGTTAATGGAGGTTATTTGATAAGTACAGACATGAGGAGATACTGTAATAGTCCCATCAGGATTCTGCAAATAACAATCCCAAAGTCTGCGGTAATTGTGCTGCTTGCTTACAGACATGAAACAAGGTTTATTATCACAAAATTACATAAAAATATACGTTAACTTATTTCCAGTAAATGATGAAAAACGGTGTGTAAAACACTTTACATCCTTAAAGGAATAGTTTGACAATTTGGGAATTATACTTATTTGCTTTCTTGCAGAGAGTTCAATCCCAGTCTCATGTCTGTATGCTAATATGAAGCTAATCAGCAGGTGATTAGCTTAGCTTAGCATAAAGACAGGAAACAGGGGGAAACAGCTACTGTATCTTGGCTCTGTCCAAAAGTAAAAACAATCCATCTAGCATCGCCTCTGAATTTGGTTTAGCAGAGGTGCTGGTAGGTTGATTTTGTTAAACTTTGGACAAAGCCAGGCTAGCTATTTGCCCCTGTTTCCAGTTTTCATGCTAAGCTAATCAACTGCTGGCTAGTTTCATATTTAGCCAGCATCTAGCTCTCTGCAAGTAAGGCAATAAATATGTTTCCCAAAATGTCAAACTATTCTGAATAAAACAATGTCGTAGTAAAACAAGAGTCTGTGTGTCTTCATGATCTACTGTATATTTGCTTTTATAAAAGTTTCTAAGCTGATTTATCATCATTGTTAGATGAGTCTACAGATCTTAGATGAATCAAAGGATTGGACTAACAAAATAAAGGAAATTCTGACCTGACAATGGTGCTAGATGAAATTCAGGGCATTACCAAAGTCACTGGGCTTCTTCCTCTGGGCACCATAAATGTCTGTACAAAATTTCACTTTCAGCAATCCATCTAATAGTTGTTGAGATATTTCAATCTGGCCCAAAGTGGTTGACCGTCTGACCACGCAACATTGCTATCCTCAGAGTCATGCCCCTAGCTTGGCTAAAAAAGTCTAAAGGCTAGACCTTCACCTCCATAGATAGTAATCCACTGAAATATATGAATTAACTAGAATACGATAGTAATACCAAACAGCAATAAAGTTATCCTTGGAGTTTATATTACAAAACCCTTTCACAAAGCATTCCTGCTTGCTTCCTGCTGTAGATGTTTACCAAGAATTGCTCCACTTATCAGACAACCTGCTACATCCAAACCACAACGAGTTGTATTGGTAAATTGGTCATAATTCCACAGCAGATCCAGCCCTCTACTGTAAATTTCTAATAATGGATAAGTAAAATCCTGGCACCTGCTTCAAATGTTATCAGTCGATTGAATGGCCATTATCAGTGGTTATCAGCCTCATAGATATGGGTGAGAGGGGGCCTGCTACAGCTACTAGTAGGTTCAGAAGGCCGTTATCATCTATTCACATGGTTCATACCATCGATACCGATACAATTACAAAAAGGCGAAGTTACGTGGCGACCCTTAGTGGCCGTAGTAATTATGACAGGGGCAAAGGTGGAAGTCAGGTGACATAGTATAAAGAGGGGGGAGATCTGGATGAATGGATGGATGGGTCAAACAAACAAAGGGCTTTCACCCCAGGAGACAGCTTGCAACTTACATAACATACATAATGTAACTTAACTTACATACGCAACGAAACAAACGTACATTTTTTAACCCAAACCATGATCGTTTCCTGAACCTAACCAAGTGGTTTTGATGCGTAAACATAACCAAGTAGTTTTGTTTCAATACAAAACGTTAAACACATGTTTAAAACTGTGACAGTTTCACTTTCACAGCGTGCAGTTAAGTGTAGTTTGCCCCAACTGAAAACGGATATTTAATGGTCTGATAACATTCAAAATGGGTGAATCCTGGTGGTACTAATATATGCAGACAAAGGTCTGTGTTTAGGTGTCTGGGACTTTCTGCTCTGGAACCAGTTGTCCTCTGTAGAAGGCAGGATTACCTGATAATCCTGTTTCGTACGTGAGACTTTGACAGTTCTTCTACTTCTACAATAACATCAGGACGAGGACTATGGATCACCAGCGAGCCAAACCTACTGCAGACCACTAAGAAATCAATTCTGCATCCATTTTTTTTCTATGAGAAGCAAGTAATTCACCGGCGGTGCAAAGCAAGCACGCAACCTGAGGGAAAGGGCAAGAGATGAGTTGAACATTCAGTCAACTTCATGCAAATGCATGCTGTGTTTGCCATGAGAGGATCAATCCATTTGGCCAAAGAGGATGACATTTTATGTAATGCTTCTTGCAGCTTTCACACACTTTCTCATGACGAGGAAGTTACAGCTATAAGAGCCCTTTCTCCCGAGCTGTGGGGATAGCGAAGGAAAGAGTCAAGTGTTGCCAACGGATTAACACGAGCTATTAGGACATATTTACCAGGAAACTCGATTAAAGGAATAGTTCGACACTTTGGAAAAAGGCTTATTCACATTCCAATAGTTACATGATAAGATTGATATGCTAAATACAAAGCTACAGCCAGCAGCCGGTTAGCTTAGCTTAGCATAAAGACTGGAGACAAAGGGGGAACAGCTAGCCTGGCTCTATCCAAATGTAAAGAAATCCACCTGCCAGCACATCTTTTATGTGATGTGATTACATCTGTGCCAATATATACGATTTAGACAACATTTTGAAAAATTATGCATTTCATTTCTATTTTTCTTTTTAGCAGGAAAGGTAGTACAAATTATTTATTTTTTCACAAACTATTTAATTCCAGTTATCATAGGATTCAATACAGCTTTTTAAGGCGTGTGCTGATATATTTATTAGGGCTGTCAATCGATTCAAATATTTAATGGCGATTGATTAATCACATGATTGTTCATAGTTAATTGCAATTAATTGCAAATTAATCTCACATTTTGTATCTGTTCAAAATGTACCTTATCATCATGGGAGTGGGCAAATATGTTGCTTTATATAGATGTATGTATATATTTATTATTTGAAATCAATTAACAACACAAAACAATGACAAATATTGTCCAGAAACCCTCACAGGTACTGCATTTAGCATAAACAATATGCTCAAATCATAACATGGCAAACAGATGTCAGTGTGTCAGTGTGCTGACTTGACTATGACTTGCCCCAAACAGCATGTGATTATCATAAAGTGGGCATATCTGTAAAGGGGAGACTCGTGGGTACCCATAGAACCCATTTTCATTCACATATCTTGAGGTCAGAGGTCAAGGGATTCCTTTGAAAATGGCCATGCCAGTTTTTCTTTGCCAAAATGTAGCGTAAGTTTGGAGTATTATTTAGACTCCTTTGCGACAAGCTAGTATGATATGGTTGGTATGAGCCTGCTGCAACCTCCAAAAAGATCAGCGGCCCGTGTTTTTTTAAGAGGTAAATTAAAAATCGCAAGTTGCGTGAATGCGTTAAAACGAATTTGCGTTAACAGGTTATTATCACGTTATCTTTGGCAGCCCTAGATTTAATACATGAAGCCTTAAAGGTTCTGTTTTTACAGTGATCAAATGTGATCATACGTTTATTAATTTATGAAAAAATACTATATACAGTATGTTTAGTATGAATCGTTGACAATTGACCGTCAACTTGTCAACTGTCAAATGACAAAATGCAAAGAATCATATTCACTGTGAGTGAAAAAAACAACGTGTAATAATTTGTGGAATCCATCGTGAGTATGTTAGTCATGATTTTACTACAAAAAGATTAAGTAAATCAAGTGGTTTTCAAAATGTGATCCATTACATAGTGGCACTGTATGTGTCAGGGGGATTTCCATAATAACAACAGCACAATCATGTAATGAGTAATGTTTGTGTTCGGAAAATTTGCACAGTCTTCATTCCCTCTTTGATGCAACGTTACCTCCTGTGTTCTGCTGTCAGTTTGAATTCTGCTCATGTACTTTGGGCCAAGTTAAAGTCATTCACTGGGAAAGAATTAATTTGGAAACGCTGTCACCTGCCATGATTAGTCCCATTACTTGTTTACTGCCTCCGAGGCAGTGTGTGTTGCCTTTTGTAGCCTAAGTATGATATCACAAACAGCCAAGGAAACGCTAAGTCTGAGGTTATGAGGTACATTTTTGACAGAGAAAGAGTAGATAAACAGGCACAGAGAAATTTGAAAACATAGCTTACAGCAGAAGCCATAAAATGAAAAGATATGTAACACCATAACGCATTGTTCAATTTTCTATTAATTTGAAACGCCTCACAGTTTAGCCGTTTGTCGCTTTTCCATTATGCAAGGTCACAATAAGTCAGCTGTGTTCTCAACTTCATTTGTGTTTATTTTCCCTTCAATAAATAGACTGAGAGAGAGGCCTGTACTTCTGAGGTGATAAGATCCTCCCGGCTTGTTCTTCGCGCTGACCTTGGGTGCTGCAAAGTAAAAATCGATGCTCTTTCAGGAGGACAGAAAGCAGTATTCACTTTCTGTTAAGGTACCGTGCATCTTCCACAGAAGGCAAGACAGGGGAAGAGAAAACCTGAGGTGTTAGTTAGTGCGTGTCAGCGGAGGGTTTATCTGAACAGATAGACACAGACACATACACACAGAGACACTGGCATAGACATTAAAGGATAGGGTTAGAGGATAGCTCACCAATAGTGGCATTCAGTTTAAAGTCAGGTATTAAGCAGTTAGCTTCATCTATCTCAAATAAAAGCTGCCTCCCTCTGACTTATGGAGCTGCTAATGCACACAAAAGAACCGCAATAGCTGCTTTAAATGTCTTCAAAGCTGAAGGTTTAAATACTAAAAGAGACTTTTGGCATCCCATAATGCTGTGAATACAAAAAAATATTAGGGCTGTCGAAGTTAACGCAATAATAGCGCGATAATAGGGCGATAACGGAAATTTGTTTTTACGCAACTAATTTCTTTAACGTATTAACGCAACTTGCGATTTTTATTCAACCTCTTAAAAATCCGACGACAGATCCGGTCACTATTTTGTTTTTTGGAGGTTGTAGCGGGCTCAGTTTTGAAGCTAGAGTGAATGTGCATCATGTAAAACAAAAAAATAAGGAATCCATCGGTACCAACCATGTCATACTAGCTTGTCGCGAATGAGGCAAAATAATGCTCCAAACTTGCGCAAAATTTTGGCGAGGAAAAACTGGCATGGCCATTTTCAAAAGGGTTCCCTTGATGTCTGACCTCATGATATGTGATAAGTCATAGTCAAGTCAGCACACTGACACACTGACAGCTGTTGTTGCCTGTTGGGCTGCAGTTTGCCATGTTATGATTTTAGCAATTTTTATGCTAAATGCAGTACCTGTGAGGGTTTCTGGACAATATTTGTCATTGTTTTGTGTTGTTAATTGATTTCCAATAATAAATATATAAATACATTTGCATAAAGCAGCATATTTGCCCACTCCCATGTTGATAAGAGTATTATACTTGACAGATCTTCCTTTAAGGTACATTCTGAACAGATAAAAAAACATGTCATTAATTTGCAATTAATGACGATTAAATATTTTATTCGATTGACAGCCTTAAAAATATATATCAGCACACGCCTTAAAAAGCCATATTGAAAACACTGCTAACAGGGATGCAGTAGTAATTCAAAAGAGTTGGGTGGAGAGGAGGTGGGCTGTAAAAATCCATCAAATAATTTAAACAGGTTTCTAAAATGTGACATAAATATAAATACGTGTTTGATATTGTTAGCCGTCTCCATTCAAAAGCTGTGAAGGCGTTGATTTAGTGAAATACTGTATTGGCTCTAAATCATAATTTGGGGCATCCTGTGCGCAGTAGTTTGATCCCATTTATTGTCTCTATTAGCTCAAATTAAATTCTATTGACGGGTATCACCACTTCTCTGCCTGCAGGAAATAATGCGTCAAAACAAACTCTCCAACTCAGCAGTTTTTTTCGTCTCTCCCGTGCCTTTTGTGTGCTTTGGAAATCTTTTTTTTTTTAATTGAACATTTGATATTATTAAGCTATCTAATTAATTTGGACTGAGCTAAAGACAGATGGACAACACAAAAGAAACTTTGAGTTCAGCAGTTCTCAAGCCTTCATTGCCAAAAATGTTTCTCCAGTATATTTAGGCTATACTGTATAAAACAACAACAAACCAGTGAGCTTTTAAAAATTGCAAAATGTGTTACATGCCAGTTTAAATATACACTGCTGCTGTACCTCTGCAGGAACATTCAAATGTTGCTTAAAGGTGTACTGCTGTGGTGAGGCAGAGGTGCTCTGACTGTACTGTCATGGAGACGCTGACTGAGGACAGGTGGCGAGAGATTTAGCTCTACAGTATTGCTTTCCTCCAACCAAATCAGAAAATCCATTCAAGCACATTAGCACAACTGCTAATTGCTAGGCTCTGTGTGTCTTATTGCACACATTGATCTGTCCACAACCTCCTCCAGTTGAAATGGAATTGTGAAATTAAAGACCCTAAGTGGACAGATAAAGGATTTTGTGCCACGTTCAGCCACATGATTCAGATATGATGAACAGAAATAGTCGCAATAAAGCCTGAACGTAAAGGCCACTAGTGGGTTTTATTCAGATTTTAAACTCAGCATAATCAAATCACTCCTGCACTATGCGTGTGTAATTTAAAACCTTCCTGTTCTCTAACCTTATTGGAAAAAGTCAAATCCACCGTCCAAATGCAGCCAAAAACTTCTCTGGAACTAATTTGTTAATCCAGCCTCACTGATCTCATTTTCATTTTTAATTCAAGGGTTTGGAGCTATGTGGTCCGATGCTGCTGTTCCACTGTGCTGTCAACAGTATTATGAAGTTTGAGTTGCTTGTGCTTACCTTAAACTGTAACTGAAACATTAAATAACATCTGTGGAATCGCCCATCATGCATTTTAAAGCTTTTGAAAATTTACCGTGAGACAAAACGTTCCATTGTTTAGAGCCAGAAAAATCACAATGTCTGCATCGGGTTAACACCTGGAAGAAGCTGAGGTGTGACTGCGAGAGTCAAACAAAAATACTTGAATTTCACAGGAAGAGAGCTGTCAATCAAGGCAGACAAACCCCAAACATCTTATCTTATGGTGTGATCAGGCCAAATTTCACCTCCCATTCATTGCTATACAGAAAAGGTTGAGACCATAGACTGTATATAAAGATGGACGACATGACAGCTCCCCAAAAGTGAAGCCAGGACATCTCAATCGCCCCCTGGTGGCTGGCTGCAGTAAATCCCGCCTCCTCCATGTTAGCGGATGGGATATGGGCCAACCTAAAATGTCAAATAACACGTCAAATAACTTTTTCCCAAAGATAGTTTCTGTAATTTTAGGCAGTTCTTATCACGCTGATGTATGTTCAAGGGTTCATTTTTCTGATTAGATGGTTTTAATTAGTTATTTGATGATATAGAAAAGGGGCTGAGACGTCATGATTGACAGCTGTGATTGACAGCTGCTCTGAGTGAAGTAGTCGTGGAGCCGGAGGCTCGGGAATTGTACGTGAAAGGGGATGTAACTTTAACTTTCTATAACTGTCCCGGGTCTGTGCAATAAAACATGAGTCCATTTGACCATAAATGTAGATATTATGGTTAGTTGCTGTGTCTTTCTAGCCAAACAGCTACCGTGGTGCTAACGTAGCAGCTAGGTGGCTCTCGCTTGCAAGCTGCGGCCGTGCTCGGCATGTGATTGGCTCATGCAGGTATGTGGGCGGGACTTCGATACCGCGGCTCCAGCCCCCCGATCACTAATGCACAAACTCTGGCTCCAAATGACGTCAAAATCTCAAGATGGCAGCTCCCATACTGTCGAGAAACTCTTGGTTAAGGTTAGGCATTGACCTTGAATAATTAAGGTTAGGCATTGATCTTGAATAGTTAAGGTTAGGCATTGACCTTGAATAGTTAAGGTTAGGCATTGACCTTGAATAGTTAAGGTTAAGTATTGACCTTGAATGGTTAAGGTTAGGCATTGACCTTGAATAGTTAAGGTTAAGTATTGACCTTGAATGGTTAAGGTTAGGCATTGACCTTGAATAGTTAAGGTTAAGTATTGACCTTGAATAATTAAGGTTAGGCATTGATCTTGAATAGTTAAGGTTAAGTATTGACCTTGAATGGTTAAGGTTAGGCATTGACCTTGAATAGTTAAGGTTAGGCATTGACCTTGAATAGTTAAGGTTAGGAAAGGTCATCGGGCAGCAAGTCTCGTGAGACTTTTTGCACATTTTTGCAAGTTTTCACAATTTGCGGATTACCTTCTAGACACAACCCTTTTGTAGAGACTATGGGTGAGACATAGGGTGTTTTCACACTTGGTCCCTTTCATCCCTCCAAACGAACTCAGAGCGATTAGTCAGCATTTCTTTGCGTACAGGTGAACACCCCAAAAGAACTGAATCTGTATCAGTCCTGCTCCCAAATGCTCGTCATGGTTGTAATAATCAATGACAAAACACATTAATAATTGCATTGATTGCACAGGCAGGACATCCTAAAACACCGTAAAACACCGGTGGCAGCAACTCGACCAAAGCGCTGCATTTTCCATATACATCACTCAGATGTTTATGGGCTTCATGAATTTATTTCATATGGACTGTAAGTATAAGGTCCGAGCTCCAGAGAAACTATAGTATGAACAGAGAGAGGACTGAGGCCCCATTAGAGCTGAAGTGGACCAGAAAGTGAACTGAGTCCTCTTTCAAATTAACTGACAATGTGAACGTAAAAAGAACTGAGTCCCTTTTCTGAGGGGAACTGAGTCCCCTTTTTGGTCCCCTTTAAGAGTTTGCTTCGTTTAAAAAGGACTATATGTGAAAACACCTATATTCACTTCCCGTTGCAAACTGACTTTAGTTAGGTGAAGGCACAAAAAAGACTTGTTTAGATATAGTGAAAGATCATGGTAGAAAGTACTAACAGTTAAGTGTTAATAAGATAAGAAGCTGAATAATTTACAACTCTGTGCAATGATATTGTAGCAGTTTATGATTACAATCCTACACACACTATGTCTTGCCCCACCGATTCTTTGCCACACCACGCAAGTCCAGTGGCAGTCACACCACACTGCGTCTTTTTAGACTGCTGCAATGACACAGAAAGTCAAATTTCCATATTAAATGTTGTAGCAAAAAAAAATCAATTTGTGTTGATGGAGAAACGTAATGTGAAGTGGTTAAATTAAAATGACATCAAATTAGAAAGTGATTTCAAACCTTAAGTCAGGCAATTAACCTATACTGTGCTTTGAAATATTAACTGAACCACCTGGACCTTTTTTCCCCTGTTTAATAATGAAAGAGGACCATGAAAACATTCACACAGTGCTGTGACCCTTTAGTAATATTCTTAAAGAACTCTAATCGGAGTGCATCACTCAGTTTAATGAAATGTTAGCATTATCAGTGACAAGTCGTATTAATATAGAGCCTAAACCTTCCCTTTTCCTCTGCAGTGTGGTGTGTGTGCTGCAGCGATGTTAACCCGGCATGTGGGCTTTTTGTTACACAAAAGCTGACCCAAAGTAAAATGTACAGTTTTGCCTTGGGTGCTTTTGATGTCCTTATTTGAACCTGTCATGGTGACTATGTGGGCCCCGGGCAAATATAGCCAGTGTCCTCAGGCAGAGTAAACAACGCGCTACTGTCCACCCCCAAACACACTTGTTTTCACATATAAAGAAACCTCACGGCGTCTGTCTGTTTAGTTTAAAGCCACATATTAAATGTAATGTTTCTTATTTTTGTGGCATGTGAACACGGCGTGCACTGCGTCCCAGCAGGGGAATCGCCTGGTTTCCTTCCTCAAAGTTCGACTTGTCTGTAGCTGCCTAATAACAACACTTTGGGTGTGATGTAGCGCTTCTAAAAGTGAACTGTTGGAAAAAGCATTTGGCTTTACTTTGAGCTCTCTAAAAAAAGTTGCACTTGGGGATCCAGTGAGCCATGACTCTTCATTTTGCTTTGTGTTCATCCCCCCCAAACAATGACATCGTCTATCTAAAGCGCTGCTCTGCACAAGTACCTCCATTCTGACCTCTAATTGGCGTGGCAGTATGCGCCAGAGGGGACATTACACTGCATTCCTAAATGACTACTCTGGGCCACTGCACAGGACATTTAGTTAAAGTTGGTCATTCTTCCGTCCCCGGAGAGCCGGTAAAGAGTTTGCCACATTGCCGGGGAAGAAAGTGCAAAGACGTACAATGTGCTGTAGATGACAGGATTCCGCTGTGAGGTCCCTGGATGCAGTCAAGATGGCATGCCGCACAGCATGGAGCTAAGTAATGCCCCACTGCATCTGGCTAATAAGCTGTAAATAATCGTCTGCGCTTCGCTCTCTTCTCTTTTTCTCGCTATTCTTTCTGGCATAATAAGAAAATATTCAGTTGGATCAAGCTTTTTTTTAACAGCATGGGGAATGGGTCCCTCCTGGAGCATCCCTTGTTTTGCAGCATTACCTTAACATAACATGGTTGTAAATTACAGACAACAGGACTTCAGCACACTCTCAGTGAACCTTTGTTTTTGCAATAAATCAATATGAATTCATGCTGGCTCTTTCCTTTTCAAAAATATCGTAACAGGGACGAGGGAAGTCAGAATCCTCTGCCATACCTGTGATGTGATATTTTGAAGGCTTTGAAGGTTATTTCTGTTAATGTTTGGTATTCTGTGGAAAACAATAGTTGTCGGATGTTTTTATTTTCACTCTTTTTCAACTATAATCATAACCATTGCTTGGTAGATTCATTAAAACCAAATTTGCAATCAGTAAAAAGACGCATCAGTAGCACTTTATAATAACCCTCATTTATAATTGGTAAATTAAGTTATAGTTAATTAAACTTAGTTAATAATTATTTGACTGTTAAACAATTAAATGATAATTAATGTTTACTAATTATTACTAATGCTATAATTTCTGTTATCTTATCAGTATTTTGTGTAATATGAAATAATTAGTTTATAAATTTTATATTGTATCATAGCTGATAGGAGATGATAAGAATAACAATCTGATTACATTAGTAAATTATATATTATCAGTTTATTGTTGTACACATTATAACATTTTATACACTTTATTAAGTATTTGTTAGTGATTAACAAATGATTTGTAAACTTTTAAGAATCTTTTTGTAAAACGTCTATAAACATTCCATAGACAGATGGACCAGAAACCCATTATTAACCATTGACAAATTATTAACTATATATCTAAATCATGTTTATAGATGCTTTACAAACAATTTCTCAAAGGTTTACAAATAATTTCATAATCATAAAGAAATACTTGATATTGTATATAAAATATGATATGATGAGTGCAACAATAAACTGTTAAAATAACATAAGTTATTGCATTACTAATAATTAGTAAACATTATTAATTATAATTGCATGATTTGTTAACAGTAAAATAACTATTAACTACATTTTAATGAACTACCAATTTACCATTTATAAATGATGGTTATTAGAAAGTGTTACCGATGCATCTTGTCTTCAAATTTTGTCAGAATGGCACAAATGGTTTCTTAAATATAACGTTTGAGTTTGCAGTTTGGATATTTACATCTCCAATAATCCATTTTTGTATCAACAATGGATCAAATGATTATGTGTAATGTGACGGGA
The DNA here is from genome assembly GCA_916700685.1 of Adelosebastes latens. Taxonomy (NCBI): domain Eukaryota; kingdom Metazoa; phylum Chordata; class Actinopteri; order Perciformes; family Sebastidae; genus Adelosebastes; species Adelosebastes latens. The sequence goes on from CAKAKR010062276.1 coordinate 31,723, forward strand.
GTTGCTTGAACACGAACCCACAGATAATTATCATCTGACTCTGCGCTTTCCCTCAGCGCTACGGAGCGATTTAGTGTCCTTCAGCTCACTGTTTTTGTTTTATGTGCTGCAACTTTACTGTTTTGATTCACTCTCACCACTCTCATCGGTGTCATCGTCAGCAGCAGTCTGATAAATGACTGTTCACTACCTGCCCAGCACCAAACGGCAAACACACAAAGTTCGCTACTAGCTGGTGAACATAGTGGAGCATTTAGCCAATACAGAGCTAAAAGGAGAGTGAATATTGGACTGTCAGGTGTCCAGGAACACAACTCCAAATGATTGCTAATGTTGTTTCGGCATCTGCTGGACGTAAAAATACACAATTGTTTGCTAACACATTTGCATGACAGCTTTATGACGTGATAATATATCAGCATTGTGTTTACAGCTTGTTGCCCCAGAGCAGCCAAAAAAATCAATTCATACAGCTTCAATAATAGTTTCCTAATCTTATTAGGATCTAATTAATCTAATTAAAGCAAAGCTGGATGTGTGCTGTGTTTAACTACAGCACCCCAATCAGCAGTGTTGTAGTCGAGACCACGTAAACCCAGACCAAGATCAGTATCAGTATCGAGCCCGAGTCAAGACAAAGACCAGGCCAGTCTGAGTCCCACACTGCATAACACACTTGCGATAAAATGTGGAACATGCTAACCATAGCACTCCTCAGATTGATCTGAAAGATCCACATTCCCATAAAACATATAACAGAAAACAAATGATGAGTCCTCTTCATTCACCTCTTTTATTGTCATATATACTGTATACACAGATCAGCCATTACATTATGACCACCTGACTAATATTGAGTAGATCCCCCTTTTGCCACCAAAACAGCCCTGACCCGTCGAGGCATGGACTCCACTAGACCTCTGAAGGTCTGCTGTGGTATCTGGCACCAAGCCGTCAGTAGCGGATCCTTTAAGTCCTGTAAGTTGCGAGGTGGGGCCTCCGTGGATCGGACTTGTTTGTCCAGCACATCCCACAGATGCTCGATTGGATTGAGATCTGGAGAATTTGGAGGCCGAGTCAACACCTCGAACTCGTGGCCATCCACATGATGTAAAAGAAAACGTGATTCATCAGACCGGGCCACCTTCTTCCATTGCTCCGTGGTCCAGTTCTGATGCTCACATGCCCATTGTAGGCGCTTTTGGCGGTGGACACGGGTCAGCACGGGCACCCTGACCGGTCTGCGGCTACGCAGCCTCATACGCAAAAAAAACTGCGATGCACTGTGTGTTCTGACACCTTTCTATCGGAACCAGCATTAACTTTTTCAGCAGTTTGAGCTACAGTAGCTCTTCTATTGGATCGGACAACACGGGCCAGCCTTCGCTCCCCACATGCATCAATGAGCCTTGGGTCTGACCCTGTTGCTGGTTCACTGGTTTTCCTTCCTTGGACCACTTTTAGGTAGGTCCTGACCACTGCAGACTGAAACTGAAAACATGATACAGCGTGCGTATGCGTCATTGTGCAGCGTAACTGTCGGAAAGCATCAATAAGAGGAATCGATAGTCATGGAGGCATGAGATGCCAAGAAAACGGACAACTACGGTTCTCTATTCCCATCACTAGCGTTTTCCCTGCCTGCCAAAGTGGCAGATGTCCTGATGATTTCACCGGGCAGGTGGCGGGTGCTAATTTCAGACCCTGAATACAACCTATTGCTTTATGGCACAAAACAGTTACTGCTTTACTTTAGATAATATCCATCTTTATTGCAGTTATACTATGTTAACTGCGTGGTTTCCACTTGAGATCAGTTTATCTGGTCAAATGCATCTTGTCTCTTATCTCACCCTTCCTCTGGCTCTTGAAATCAAACAGAGCGATGCTTCGGAGCAGGAGGCGGACGAGTAGCAACACCCTCCTTTGACAAGAGGCGACTGGAACGTGGTCTCAGTTTTTAAGAAACACAAAGTGCTGCACTTAGCACCTTTAAATGTTTAAATTGTTATGTAAAATTGGTTCAGACCAATTGAATTTAATTTCATACTCTGGGTCATATGCAGCTGTCAGCACCAGCATTCATAAAAACACCATCACATCCAGCACCACAACTGGCTTTAAATACATAGTGATGATTTAGCACTTGGGAATCATTTATTTTTAAATAAGAAAAGCTCATGTATTCTCTCCAATACAGCAGACTTGCTGAAATCCAAATGTAAAAGCGGACTCCCATGTGAAGTCATTAGATCCAATTTAATCCTGGGAAATAATGTAATCATATTGTCCTCTTGTGTTTGCGACAGACTGTTTGACCCACCTATAATAAACATCATATCCACAAACTGCATCATTTTAAACCAATTAACTAGCATATGGGTTTTATCTATGGAGTTTTAAACTCTTAATAAATAAGAACAATGACTGTTTTGCATTCAGTGCTGAGTATTTGATATTATAGAAAAATAGCTGACCACATTTTCAATAAAGTTCAATGTAATACCTATTGTGTGCATGATGAGATTCTCCAGTGCTCCACTATGCATGTGAGTTATTTCATACCTCCTGTGGTGTATGACAAGTGCAAACATGCCTGATGACTCTATGAATACAGCCGCAGCCTTTGTGCATCTGACATAATGAGACGTCGCTAACAACCAAATTAATTGCTCGTCTAACGAATCCCCCTCTCTGAAAAGAGCCAGCAGCTCCTCTGTGTCTCCCACAATAGGAACAAATTTGACAGTCGCGACCTTTTCAACCTTTCCTCATATTTCCCTGCGATAGCATGAACCAGACCTTTCTGGAAGATGAGATTGCACACTGTTGTCGGTAAATTAAATGCATCTGCTATTAAAAGATATCGCCCGTGCTAAGTCTTTGCAGCCTTCAGCTCGGAGCTTCTTATTTGGCATCACCTTCTCTTCGGAGCCGATCAAAGTCAAAGTTAACGCGATAATAATGCGATAACGCAAATTAACGCAATAGATCTTTCGTTGGTTGTAGCGGGGTCAGTTTTAAAGCTAGAGTGAAGATACTGGCATCATATGAAATAAGAAAACCATGTCATACTAGCTTGTTGCTCCAAATTTATGCTAAATCTTGGCAAGGTAAAACGAGTCATTGGTACCAACCATGTCATACTGCTTGTCGCAAAGGAGGCTGAATAACGCTACAAAGTTACGCTAAATTTTGGCGAGGAAAAACTGTCATGGCCATTTTCAAAGGGGTCCCTTGACCTCTGACCTCAAGATATGTGAATGAAAGTGGGTTCTATGGGTACCCACGAGCCTCCCCTTTACAGACATGCCCACTTTATGATAATCACATGCAGTTTGGGGCAAGTCATAGTCAAGTCAGCACACTGACACACTGACAGCTGTTGTTGCCTGTTGGGCTGCAGTTTGCCATGTTATGATTTGAGCATATGTTTTATGCTAAATGTGTACAAAGTGTTATGTGGGGGTTTCTGGACAATATTTGTCATTGTTTTGTGTTGTAAATTGATTTCCAATGATAAATATATACATACATTTGCATATAGCAATCATAATTGCCCACTCCAGTGTTAATTAGAGTATTAAACACTTGACAAATCTCCCTTTAAGGTACATTTTGAACAGATAAAAAAATTGCAATTAATTTGTGATTAATCGCTATTAATCATTGACAATCATGCGATAAATCACGATTAAACATTTTAATTGATTGACAGCCCTAATATATATATATATATGTATATATATACATATATATATATAACGCTTTGTTAGAAAAGAGCATTTACTCAAAATAAAAGCTGTAGAAATTCCTGCAGTGCTTAATAGTGATGTGTGTAATGCAACAAAAGTGTAGATGGGTTGATTTGTCTTTTTTATCTACTTCCAAATGTAGGCTATCAACCGTATTTAATCATTTTAATCCCTTTTTATTGTCATGTTAATTAACAAATGGGGATGGCCCAATTACAAACCTTAATTAGCAAGTAAACACACACACACACACACACACACACACACACTCAGCCCCAAACAAATCCATTCCATCATGTAGAGTTTACCGCTCGTCGCCGCCTCCCTGTCCTATCCTCCACATCTGTTACAGGGTCTCTGCTTTTCTTCAAGGTGACTAATTTAATTTCCCTGATTTGACTGACCTTTGCCAGAGTTGTTTTGATGGCAATGATTTCCTGTCCCTTTGCCTCAGCATTCGCAGCAAACAGAGCAAGTGTAGCGGTCTGGTTTATGTTCCCAGCTCTCAGATGAAATGTGAAGTGAGCTGTAAAGAGATCCTCGTGTGTGACTGAGGGTCACTGTGCACAAACAGGTTCTGAGACAATACAATGAAGTGCTGTAAAATGCTTGTGCAGATGGGTTTAATGCGCCCCCTGGAATTTTAAAACCGATTTTAACAACATTATTCACTATATTCGAGGGTAATTCTGATTTCTTCAAGGTACCTAGATCTAGACCGGTATCAGTCCTGTTACAGTATGTGTGGCAGTTACGATAAGAACATGTGTGCATGTGACCAGAATGTGTCCATCAGAGCTCAAGAAATTACACGCTCAAATGAAAATGTAACACTGCAGTACTGCATGTACTGTACATCTCATCTTATCTTCCCTACATGCATTACTGCACTTCCAGCATTCTCTGTTTGAAAAGAGACAAAATATGAGGTGGCAGTTAGTCAAATCCAAACTGAGGTCACGGAGAAGTGAACAGCTCAGAGTTTTCTGGTAAACAAAGTTTCTGTTTACTTTTTCTCACCAAAGGCATTGTGTGCATCGTTGATGCCGAACAAACACGTTGAATGTATTTCCTTCCTCATAAAACATTTGCAAAGCTGATTTTATTTTGATGAATTTTAAATCCTGCATTGTTTATGTCCATGTTTCATTTGCCTCCTTGTGCATGTGCATCAGAACAAACTAAATGGGAACCAACTCATAAAAACATTGCTCAGTAGCACTACTAGTGGTGAAAAACTCCAAACGGTAACTTTAAGAGGTATACACATACATCAAATTGGATGCGAGCAGCTTTAATAACTACTATTGTATTCATTTCAAGCTGCCATGTAGGGTAGAATGATGCAAAATATGTGTGATTAATATTCACCTTTGTTGTATGTCCAAGCGGCAAGCTCTGGTACTGAGAAGTGAAGCCAATGCGGAAGTGCCTTAAACTTGCATTCTTTCTAACAGCCAGCAGGGGGCGACTCCTCTGGTTGCAAAAATAAACCTGATTGTATAGAAGTCTATGAGAAAATGAGCCTACTTCTCACTTGATTTATTAACTCAGTAAACATTGTAAACATGAGTTTATGGTCTCAATCGCTAGTTTCAAGTCTTCTTCAATACAGCATGATGTTCATTTAGTAAATTATGGTCCCATTTAGAGTCAAATAGACCATAAAGCAGGGGATGCTTTAGGGCGTGGCTACCTTGTGATTGACAGGTCGCTACCACGGCGTTGGGAGTTGTCTGTGTTTGCGTCTTACAACTTTAACCCTTTCACAGTGTGTTTTCAGTTCGTGAAAGGTCACTTAAAATTGTCTTATTCAGCATTCAGTTGTACTTAGCTCCACCCTCTCGTGTCACTTCTGGTTGCAAAAAAACAAGATGGCGACGGCCAAAAACTAAGATGGCGATGGCCAAAATGCCAAAATCGAGGCTTCAAAACCGTAGTCCACAAACGGATGGCTGACGTCACGGTCACTGTGTCTCATAAAAGCCAATTAATATTTTTAAAATGACACTAACCACCTATAATTCATTTTAAAGATGTTTCAGATGGTTAAAAAAACAACTTCAATAGTCACGACTGCAAATTTGTAATAGAACAAATGTAATATTAAATTCCCCAAAGCAGTTAATTTTTTGCTGCCGGGCCAATAAAGAGCCTTATTAACAAATGAAAATGCCAGCTTACAGTTCTTTGTCCCGCTCTCCTCTGCATTCAGGGAGATTCCTGTGTGCCACGCATACTGTGCTCCCCATGGGAAACAGAGGGTCCGTGGTCTGTGGTAATGACCTGCATGGCAAGCAAGCAAATCTTTTTTATCTTTGCATTTGAAAAGCACTGGGAGTTTCATGTCTGGCAGCTTTCATTCTTAGTGCCGAGCCACGTCCAAATATATTTTAATCATTCCGTTTTACTGATGTCGATTCACTGATAAAATGAATGTTACAAGATACCGGCTGCACTGTAGATCATTGGTGTCAGTTAGCTTCAGCGCTACCTTTTCATTCATTCATGTTCATCCTTTGAAATGCCTTGTCTATGGTCTTGTATATAGGTTAAGTACATTGCAGGTAACATTTTGAAGGCTACAATTCTATGAGCGTTGAGCTAACAGATAATTGCTCATATTGAACTTTGAGATTGCATGTATTTGCCTCGCATGACCCTGTAGGAATAAGTATAAAGTTGTGGGAGACGTGGATCTTTGAGATGATCTAAAATACTTTATATGCTACGGGGTGCCACTTGTTTCCTCTGCTGTATTAGTAGACAATGATATTAAATGGCTAGGAAGCATTATTTCTGTATTTCATTATTCATGTCGACTTAACTCTCACAGTCGGCAAATCCTCTGCAAGGATGATTTGTTAGTTTTATGTCAAAAACTAAAATCACATTTTGTGATAAGGTGGTGTATCATAGCTAATTGGACATTTGTTTTGACAGTGTATAGCTTATTTGGATAATTATTTGGACCCAGTGTTTCTGCATGATTTGTGCAAAGAGGAGAGGTAAAGTGCTCTCCGTATTAGATGCTCCAGTGGGGTGTTTAAATCGTTTCACTTACTGTATCAGCCAAATTGTGGCTACCGGTAATTACAGTTTTCCAGAACCAGCTTGGCTGAGCTGGCAAGCTACTTAATTGGGTGAACGCCATTGTTTACTGTCGGGGAATCTAACTTGAACTAAAACCAAGCAGGAAGACACTTATTTCTTAGTTTGAAACATATGATGTCTTCATTATTATAATGTACTGTTCCCTAGGTTTTAGGCTTTCACAACACTCTTTCTCCAAAGTACTTTTTTGTCCTTCTAGTGTTCTTTTTAGTATCAGATAGTCTCCCCCTTGTAAGCTTTAAATGTAGCTGTAACAGTGATCCAGCTGACATGACTTCAAGCTGACCACAGCTGCTGTTCCTTAAGAAGAATGAAACTGCCAACTTTCTACAGCCACCTTTTTTAAGCCTTCAGGGCCGAGTATTTGATGTTAAAAGATAGATTTTGGGTGGCGTGGTACTTTAAAATTTGACAGAAGATGTTCCAGTTTCTCATATCTGACAAAAGCCCTGGGTGATGAAAAGATCTGAATGAGAATGCTAGCTACAGTAGCCTACTGTATGTCGCCAGCCTTTGAACCACCAAACGCAGTCAAATGTATTTTGTATTAAACATCCTGAGAAGTATCAGGTCATCTGAGTAAAATAACCACACATATTATACTATATATATATATATATATATATAGAGGAAAAGTTGGATTCCTTAGAAGCACCATTGGCTACATAAGCTATATTGAGGTAATGGTATCTCAGTTTTATAATTGGTATATCCACAGGCTATAATGCATAAGGAGCACTTGATAAGGATACTTAAAGGTCAGTCATCTTATGTAAAACAACTGCCTAGCATTATTCAACATAGTGTATGCAAAAGTGTGGAGAAAAAGAACTCATGCAACGGTTGCTGAAATAAAATGAAGGGGTACCTGCACACTTAAATTCCTTCAAAGAATTTAGGTTTTATAGACAATATTTTCACCCATTTTTACTGTTATCAGCCGATTTAAAGGGTGTTATCAGTGGTTATTATCACTACCATTCTAATGCTTCAGAAGTGAAACTTAACGTTGTGAATTGAAACAAAACAACTTTATGGTTAAGCAACAAAACCACATGTTTAGGTTTAGGAAAAGATCATGGTTTGCGTTAAAATGACTACTTTTGTTACATAGCCTTTGTGGCGTTAGTTACGTAGCCCGTACATTGTGTAACAAAAGTACGGTAAAATAAAAGTCCCCCTTCGTGGACTTTTGTTGCTCTTTATACTATGCCACTTGACTTCTTCCTTTGCTACGTCATACTTACTATAGCCACTAGACGTCGCCGTTGTGTTCTTATATTCATATCAGTGATCAACCAAAGGAATACATGATAACAGCCTTCTGAACCTAGTAATAGGCGTACAGGCCCCTTCTAACCCATATCTATGAGGCTAATAACCACTGATAACTCCCAATCAATTGTCTGATAACATTCAAAGTGGGTCATATTTTGACCAAGGTTGATGTTCCTCTTCTTCCTCTTTGGCCTTGGTCAAAATGTCACTAATGGAGCTCGTCTTTAAAGGAGGTCTAATTTCAGTGTGGGTACTTTAATTTTAAATCCCTACACACCCATGGTCTGCTCACACCTCTCCTCAGGACTGTGTTGGGTGGCTACTCAGAGAATTCAGGTCATGCACGTAAGTTTGTCTGTTTACATGTCATGTAACCTGGTTACTGTAAATTTGCGTATACATGTAGTAGTCAAATTTCTCCCCGAATTTATTTTAGAAGCATGGCTTACTTATTTTAAACCTACAATAACCAATTTTTTGTCCCATGGGGCGGTTGTGAAAATTTGTCAAAACAAAACTCTGACATATTACCTTTTAAGTTGATATGGCAAAGGAGTCGTGTGTTTCTGGCCACCTGATGAATGTAAGTCCAATATTTACTCCCTTTTAGCTCTATTTTTGGTCTCTACCAACTCCTGAGGGAAATAGTTGCTAATTGCTTGACTATGTTCACCAGCTAGTCACTAACTGTGTCTGTTGGTAGTGTACAGTGGGTACGGAGTCAGATGTTGATGAATGCACACAGAAGGATTCACAAATGTATTTTGTGATTTATATATAAATGACTCTCTCCACAAAAATATTTTTCAATGCACACAAAAATAGTTATGGTTGTATATAAATGAAAAAAAAAGTCCACGTATAAAAAAATAAGGTATAAGGTAAAGTATATGGATAATGGAGAACGACTTGTCTCTTGTTATCCCTCAAAACTTCTGCAGTCCAGTTAGATCATGTACAATGCTGGAGACATCCTTTACAAGGGACAGCTTTGCCACACATTTCCCAACACCTGCTCCTGAAGGGGCCACACCTGCAACATTACAGCTTGCTTATCTCTCTGCCTTAAAACTGCCAGTTCCATATTCTCTTAGCAGGATGTAGCCTGTGAGTGACAGCTCGGTATATTACATTTTATTACCCTGCAATGGAAACGCAGTGCGATAGGGCTCTAATCGGGGACAGGCAGTGGCATTCTTTAACATGGCGAGGAGCTCAGTCAATGCACGGATGGCTGATAGGATGAGGATAGGATGATAATCTTTAAACGGGGGTCATTTATTTCCGAGCTCCGCTAGCCAGTGCTGCAACAGTTGTTCATCTGGAGGGGATAAAGAGGCAGCTGCCGGGGGAAGCGAGTCAATTCGAGAGTGTCGCATATAGGCAACTTTTTAGACGCGGAGGTGAGGAAAGGCGAGCTGGAAACAATATCTGTGCTCCATTTACAGCTCTGCAGACCATTAGGTCACTGTGCACGGCAGGACAGGAAGTCTCAGGACACCGCTCGCCTGGAGACCCAACATATCAGACTGCTTATCAGCATATTTACAAATTTGATGCAGTAGCACTTGCATTTTTCATTGATGTACAGGAGATTCACTCCAGCGCCCTGAGGGAAGAGCCTCGGTAATAACAATCCAGAATGGAAATGGGCTGTAAAAGTCTGATGAATAAGAGCAGTTGTTGATAAACCTTGGATCATTCGAATACTCTCTCTCTTCAGGGAGAGGATATTAAATATGTCCTGCTCATGAGATGCATACAGCCAGGTAATTCCCTGGCAGGATTTACAGTCCTCGCAGCCTCTCCCGCTTGCAATTAGGAAAGCCTCGCCTTGATTTGTTCCATTTCTCTTCATGTTCGTCGCAGCGACTGTAATAGTTCTGCATTCTTATCGCCCCGACTCAAGTAATAAAGGGCTTCCTGATACTTGCAGGTGACTTGAATGTAGATCTACTATTTTATTTATCCCCCCATCATGGGATTAGTTTCGCTTGAGGCTATGATCACTGTGTATGACACACCATTGTAAAATGGGGAGGCACTACTGAAGTAAACTACTTTAAGATTTATCACACAGCTTGATCATTCACAATGTCAAACAATTGTTATTCAGAATTCTGCAATTATTGTGTGTAATTACACTATTACACGTCTGTTACTCTCAGACTCATCTGCATGACTCTTGACGTCTCATTTAAAATCTTATGATTTCACCTCGTCCGGCATGTTTCTGCAGCGCTTTTCATAACCACACGCAACGCGCTCCCTCGACAGGGAGAGAGCGAGGTGTCGTTCCCAAAGAGAGCGCTGGAGTTCCTCTGCCTCAGTCTAAGTGTCAGCCCGCAGCTTATTAAAGCACCGTCAGGCTGGAGGTTTCAGCCAGAGAGCTCATGCCATTATGAGTTGCCCGTGGCCCTGTGAGCGGCTTCAAGCGCTGGCTACAGAACGCCAGGTGATTTAATATAGCCTGAAGAAAAGCGTTTCTATATGGATAATCCTCCACGGCCTCTCGGTACTCTTTATGCTCCTGTTCCCTATTCACTCAGCCGTGAGGGGATGGAGGCCTGTTGGAGCCAGCGCTGTGGTGGGAACTGGGAATATTTCTCTATTAATGATGGGATGTTGGAGCAGATATTTCATCAGTGGTGTTTGAGAAAAAGGAAAAGAAAAATATACTCAATACCCTATAAATTGAATATTGTATACTGGCGTGTGAGGTGGTTTAGCGTTGAGAGAGAAAATGTTTGCTGATGTTGACCTTTAAATAAAAACTATACAGTATATCAATGATCAGCCAATATGGTGAGGGGGAGATCACCGCATCACCGAATGGTGGACCGCCGTCCAGACCCGGACGGAATGACGGTTCTATCCAGATCTGTGACCAATTTCTGATAAATGAATGAGAATAAATAATAATCTTCACGGAGCGTTTGTTTTTTTTTCCCAGACAGTCGTGGCTATAGACCGCGGGTGCAGCTAATCCAGTGAATACTTCAATAGCTTCACTCAATTGAGCCCAATCAAATCGATTGTTTACCGTGCGTAGATAGTTCACTGGAGAGAACAACGGCGTAAAAGAGAGATGTGAGAGAGTTGACTGCATGAAGCAACTGACCTGCTACTCTCTGGCTATAGACTATGTCTCTATTGAAGGGGTGCCCAAACCTTTTCCCTTGGGGGGCAGGGCCAAAACTGGAACTTAATAGTGGGCCATGGGCTAAAGGCAAACACCTATTGTAATGTATTGTTAAGATGCAAAATGGTACTAGGATCCCAAGTTCCCCTAATTGAATATTCTTTTAGCTTTTACATAGCTAACCCCTTAAATTAATTGGGTTCTGTTCCCAATCTGCAGCCTCAGAAAGACAGTAAAAGTCGGCTGGCGATCCCGCAGGTCTTATAATTAAAAAAGAAAAACTCAGTAACATCTGGCAGGCCAAATCGAACCATACTTTGGGCAGCCCTGCTCTATTGTATTCCGTACAAGTTCAATGTGGCTGCATGTTAAAGGTATCCTACTTTGAAAATTGACACTAAATATTGTTGAAATGATGTGGAAATGCACGTTGCTGATTTCATTTGATAGATGTAGGGTATAACTATAGGATGCAATTTAGACATTATGAGGTTCAGACCTTTGCTAGAAGGAAATTTTTGCAACTAGACCTCTTTGAATTTTAATTGAATACCCCTGTCCTAGTGTGTCCCCCTTTGGACAGTGCTGTGATCACAGGGAAAAGGTTTGAGCCACAGCATGAACGGGGGCTTCCAGCTGAGTCGGGTCACATGGAGAGCCCGGATCGCTCAGATGCTACTCTGATGCTCTCCTTTACAGTACCAAAAAAAATCAGTGAGTCAAGATCCAAAATGTGAACCAGGTGATTTGAGAGCAGACGAAGAGCTGATCTGAGCGTACCCATCTTCGCGACCCAGAAGTGATTTTATTTCTTTATCAAAAACGTACTTATGCCTCATGAAGACTTTAATTATTCTCTATTTAACAAGTGTTTCAATGCCATGCCCCTTCTCACCCTCAACAAGGTTATTTTCATATAATTTGACACTGGCACTCTAAACTCCCTCTGCCTTAGACTTGTGATGGAGGATTTTCTCAACCTGCTGTATTGTGGGCTGCAATAAATTGAAATGAAATACCTGCAAAACTAAAACATCTTCACACTTCAGATTTCATTTAAAAAAAAAAAAAAGTGCTCATTTTACTTTAAAATTGCCAGGTTTAAATCCTAGATGCCAACTGCCACCGACGGGGAACATGTCAAATTAGTGTCCAGCCAAAGCTGCTATTGTGATCTGATCCTGCTGGAGACGGCAATTCTGTCTCTGGGACTGAGTCAAACTTTTGGCCTATGATCACAGTTCTTCCCTGAAGGGGGAAGAGGAAGATTTTATTACTGAAAATGAACAGAACTGCCCCCTAAAGAGCGTCCAAAGTCGAACTTAATTAGTTTCAATGGAGGGTTTGATTGTCTCATGTCTTGGTCTCAGAGGCTTATTCACACTGACAAGAATGCAGGTTTGGGAGAGAGCATCCTTGTCTGTCGTGTTTTTTTGGCTTTAAATGTATTATATTCAAATGCAACGAGCTTCAATCCAAAACCAGCTTCTGATATTCAAACCTGAACTGGCAGAATGCAATTGTTTTGGTTTTTGTGCACAAATCTGAAACTGCTCGTAGTTCCCTACATATGGGACTCTCCCTCCTTTAGCCCCAGTAATTACTGCTGCTCATGCTGTCAGATGTAAAGCAAGAAGAGATGGATGTGAGAAAACAAGCCACTGTAAGAAACTCCTTGTTAGAGCTCTGTGCACCCCGGACTCGCTGCGAGTCTCACGACGTTCCTGCTGTTCTTATCAAATCTGCTAAAAACAAAACTGGTACTTTACTGAACTAATCTGTTTGTCCTTGTTTAGGAACATTCACAGTATAGATTACTTTGCTTCTGTATGTGCACACTGTTGAGTGACACATTTTGTGGTGATCCCAAAGGGATAGTCTCAATTACAGTGACTTACAGTAAATAGTCGAGACACATTTGCTTGTTGCAGAAACCTCTCGGCTACTTGACAGCCTCCCTAACCAAAGTTTCACACTGACAACCCATATGACCGACATTATAGAAAAGCCTTTAGGCCCTGAGTGTGACCGCGAATCTAAATCATGAACACGCTTACATGTAGTCAGTCTCACGCTGCTGAATAATAGCAGGCTGTTGGTGCGTGCCTTATTAGATTGACGTGGTGCGTGGACATGGGCAGGTGCTGCCAGCGGGACAGCGGTGTATAAATAAGGATGAGAAGCCATTTAGAAAGGCAAAAAGGTCTCAGGAACATGACTTTGCATCACATTAAATTCTCTTGTTAGGACTCTACATCTTAACAGAGAGTAGCAGCAGGGGATGTGAGGCACTGGCGTGAGTGTATAGGCATGAGAACGCATAGGGATTCATACAAGTGCACACAGGAGTAGAACCTTGAAGTATAGACACATATGTCAGCTTATTTTCATACGTTATGGAAATATCATTTGTCGACAATTTTTTGTAATTTATTTCAATCTACTTTTAAAAGCCTGTCCCAATCATGCCTATGCATATATGACCTTGTTAAATAAACCCAATGGTAACACTACATACACCTGATTTTCAGAGGAGTCTATTCGCAGACTATATGTGGACACTCTACTGGGGGACGACACTCGCTGTCATATGATTAATTGAAATTGCTGGCTGTTGCATATTTTGTGATCTATGCAGTTTATTTGCTCTCACCGCTGAGTAAGAATCAGCAACATGAATAATCAAATCAGGCTACTTATGTTCCATACAAACATTATATTCTTAAAATAATCAAATCCTGAATAAGACTCATAATCAGGATAATGTACGAACTGTACCGTACATGCGCGCAGGTGTGACCTCAACTAAAGTCATTAATCAGTTAACCAAAAAATATAAGGCAAAAGTGAGCATGGCTCACGTACCCCCGCTCACTGCTTGACCCCTGCTAAAGTAGGGTTAAAGGTTTTGCCCTTGTGGAAAAGTTTCTGAAATTTGTGGGTACCCTGGACTTCTAACCCCCAGAAGGCACAACTAGACCACACGGTCAACCATCATACCAAATTTGAAGTTCCTAAGTTAAATAGTTTTCGAGTTCTGATCCAGAAACGAAAAGGAAGTCGAAAAAAATCACGGTTTTTGGCCAAAATTTAAAAGAAATTGGGCAACCTGGACCTCTAACCCCCGAAAGGCAAAACTAAACCACACGGTCAACCATCATACCAAATTTGAAGTTCCTAAGTTAAATAGTTTTCGAGTTTTGCTCCGGAAACTAAAGTGTGACACGTGAACGGACTGAAGGACGGAAGGACAGACAGATGGACACGCGGAGAGCTATATACCCCCGACTACGTTGTCGCAGGGGTATAATTATGATGAAAGTTGTAATGATCTACACCCTAAAATTTAAACCTAAGTATTGGCTACAAAGCCAGATGTTTGCTCTGCAGGGAGTCTGCTACATCTCGTCCAGATCTGACGTCCTCTAGGGATATTATGCAAAATATTATATAATTTATGTCCCACTATGCAAAATACTATAGGAAGCCATCAAAGAAAAGATGTGATGCAGGTTAAATTTTCTTCATGCAGAGCTTTGCAGCCCACATATATAAATTGCTTTATTCATTTTAATGCAGGCCTATTGTAGGCTAAGTGTGTACTGTAAATTGTGCAATGTAAAGAGAAAGATTCTAAAACAATGATGTCAGATAATGAGGAGCAGGTACCTCAGTACAGAAAGAAGTTAAAGAGGAATTGTTGAGAAGTCACAGACGGTCAGTAACCTTGATAAGGAATACGAATAACAAGGTTTCTCACGTTCTTTTACTGATGCTTTGTCAGACCCCTTGGCATCACTATTTGGTCGCAGTAAACACATGCTTAATGTTGTGAAGTAAACAAAAACTTGCTTAGGTTCAGGCAATAAAAACACTATAGTTAGGTTTAGGAAAAAAACAACATGGTTGGGCTTAAAACGACTACGTTTGTACAGTGAAAATGAAGATGAATGTTGTAAACAGGGGACACAAACAGCGGTCTCCTGGGTGAAAGCCCTGTGTTTGTTGGACGTATCCACCTCAACTCCCACCCACACAGTGTGTGTCTTTTACTTTTAAAACTACGTCACCATACTCCTGGTGCACTTTCCCTGAGCGTTTAATATTGAGGCGGATGGATTTACATTTGGAAACCGACGCTCAAGGGTGCCTTGTGCGTCGGTATCTAACGCCGACGGCCGTGACAAAGCATCGGTATTTGACGCCCTGGGAATGAGAATGGACTGGATTATAAACACGGACAATATTGTTCATGTAAACGTACTAGGGCTGTCAATCGATTAACGTATTTATATTTAATTGCATGACTGTCCATGATTAATCGCGATTAATCGCAAATTAATCACACATTTTTGTATCTGTTCAAAATGTACCTTAAAGGGAGATTTGTCAAGAATGTAATACTCTTATCAACATTAGAGTGGGCAAATATGCTGCCTTATGCAATTTTATGTATATATTTATTATTGGAAATCAACAACAACACAAAACAATGTCAAATATTGTCCAGAAACCCTCACAGGTACTGCACTTAGCATAAAAAAAATATGCTCAAATCATAACATGGCAAACTGCAGCCCAACAGGCACCAAGAGCTGTCTCGTTGGTACCCCTAGAACCCATTTTCAGGTCAAGGGACAATGCCCGTTTTTCCTCGCCAAAATTTTGCGTAACTTTGGAGTAATATCTTCACTCTAGCTTTAAAACTGAGCCCGCTACAACCTGAAAATGGCAAGTTGCGTTAATGCGTTAAAGAAATTAGTGCCGTTAAAAAGAATTTGCGTTAACGCGTTAATATGGCGTTAACTTTGACAGCCCTAAAACGTACTCATTGACAGACCAGTCTGTCTTGTTTATGACATGACACAGACCAGAAGTTGACTGAAGTGGAATAAACTAAAATATGATTAAATTATTTGGAAATGAAAAGCTGAAAATTGGCCCGAAACGGCGCTGCCTAACATAAGTCCATTTCCGAGACTAAGCCTTCGGAAAAGTGAAGTCCCACGCTGTCTCTGTACAGTATAGCGCTACTTACACCGACAGTTTCTCAGCAGGATAGGTAAATGAACACACAGACACACATTTCACCCATAAATTAAGGATAAACATGTCACCTACTTCCTCCGCGGAGCAATCTCGTCTGAGGAAACATGCTGCCTGCGTTCTCATTTTGTTGGGGTTTTTACATGACCCATATTTGACAGCTGTGACAGAGCTGTCACATAAACAACTACATATGATACAGCGTATCCAATGTATTTCATAAGCAGCGGGTGATTGGTTCTGTGTGAATAAGGACAGGTAAATGGTTTCTTATTCTCCTTAAACGTACAGTCAACAAGCAGGAGGGCTTTAATCTGCACTAACAAGCTGTCATCCACATTCAAGTGAAATTGCGGTTTTATGTATTTGATAAGATTCAAGCAAATGTTCGGGGAAATTAAAGGAACATAATCTGACAACAGCAAAGTGAATTAACAGCTGATCTGAATGCAGTAAAAGGAGACGACTAAATTCTCTCACACATACATGCAAATAGGCCAAGTGAAAAGACATTTGGGACTACTTTATATGCCTGCTCAGACGCAGCAGAGTAATCTAAAGCTTGTCAGGCGACAAGTTCGACATGCTTTGTAGTGGCCCGTGTGTCAGATTGAAAACACAAATCAATGCAAGGTCCTGTTTGCAATCATGACACTGTGAACTCACGTGTACACGGTTTCAACCGCAACAATTGAATGCAACATTTCCCCCACACGATGCCGTGTTTTGACATGGGTTAAAAAGTCCTCACGGTCAAGCACACGATGATTGATTTCGGATTGAGTATTCAAAGTGAAGCGAAGGGCAAAGGGAGCAACTGGCAACATGTTCATTTTGTAAAACCACACGCGAGCGCTGCAGGCATTAGCGGCCCCATTACAGGCTCACATGTAGTTTAATAGATGTGGTTAGGGGGTGTTCTGATTCAAGTATAGACATTTAATTACTGTTCGTTCTTTCAGCCATCCTCCACCAAACCACATAAAACACTTAGTGCATTATGATCAGGCATGGAATTTCATCATTTGAGGGGCAAGGCCACTTGGCCTTTGGTGTTGTCAGTTTTTTAAAAGCACAAAGGCCATCAAATAAAGCAACGATTTTAAGAAATAATTAATTTAACTTAAGGGCTAAGGATGATTTTATTTTAAAAACATAATATAACCAGTGAATATATAATATATCAGTGATATTATCAGTGAAATAAATCATTTTAAAAAGTGGTTTATTTGACAAAATAATAAAACGATAATCGTTTTGCCTGCCCCATTTTGTTGATTTGGTCAATATTCCTTGATGTTTGTGCTTCTACCATAGCCTAAGTAGGCTAAGTATATGTAGTTCAATAGATTTGTTTTGTGTCTGTTTTAACTGTATTTGTTGTTGTTTGTTGCGCTCTAGCTTACAGACAAAGTTAATACCGTTGAAAGTCCAGTTAGAAACGACATGGATCAAAAACTTGTGGTTGTGTTTTAGTTGTCGAAAATACAGTCACCCTCATAATTATTTCGTATCAATATTATCAAACAGTGGCTGTTAAAAGGAGGAGAATTGAAAGAGGGTGGGGTAGAAGGATAAGGAGACAGTTTTGGGTGCATCCCCTCAAGCAGCTAAGGAGACAGTGTGTGCATTGCGTCGCGGCTCCGTCAAAAATGGGTGCATATTTTTTGTGGAGCTTCTGAAACGCGCTGCAGCGTTTCTGGTGGAAACAGGCATCGTCTGGAGTGGCCGCAATCAACTCTGGCTGCGCCCAGTGGTATCAAGGGGTAACATTTGTGTCATAAATAGACGGGGTTTCCAGGGGTTCATACCAGGCTTGAAATCAAACCCAACACTGGTTATGTGTGAAGAGTTTCACTTGATGCTGCTGGAATTGAGAATCACAACAAAAGACACCGTGATGACAGGAAAGAGGCGGGGGGGAGAAAACGTCAAAATCAGCTGGGGCAGTGCGGGCGGGGCATCAAGGCCACTGTGGCCGCAGGGCATATCATTTTTTGAGGGGCAGATGGCCAAACTGAAGGGGCACGGCGGCCATGGCCCTCATGAAATTCCTGCCCTGATATGTGATATTTAAAACTATGTTCTATTCTAAACATGTGGCTTTCACTACAATGTCTGCCTTTCTTGATGAGCTTTTTTTCTAGCTTTGATGTTTACTCTGAAGTGATGTTCTTGCTTCCCGAAATGTTAAATGCCTCACGTCGTTTACAGCAGAGGTTTAGCGGAGTAAAAGTAAAACCTTTAACTGGCTGTGAGCTGAATCACTATTGTGTCAGTCAACAACAAACAGCAGCAAAATGGACATTTCTTTTAACATAAAGAAGTTGCAAACCTTTTCTTAAAGCGAAACCACTTGCAAGTCCAGACATAAAACCCAAGAGTGGAAGCTATAAAAGAGAAACCCTGATTGAATCTTTAAAGCAATACATCTCCCACCTTATGTGTTGTAATGTGACATTTCTCATATCATCATGCCTACAATGATCAAGTGCATTCTAACATGTATAGGGAGAGCGCTTTGGCTGCGGCTGCGAGGAAGGTCGTCTCTATCTCCCCTTTCTGTGTGTAAGCCACATAAATCATGTATGCACACACCCAGTTGAGCCCCGGCTCGCCCGCTCTGCACCCCTTACACCCAACCCCCGTGCCGCGGCCCAGATAAACACGGGCCCAGATGAACACTTCAGGTTATCCCCCTGATTCCCCCGGGTACACGTCAAGGAGATCGCACCGCCGATGAATATGCAAAAAGGGGGGCCAGGGAGAGGTGACAGGAATGTGGGACCGGACAGATAAAGCCGGGCTCGGCTAATATTTCGGCGCATAATGATGTCGCCTCGATGCTTGATCACTGAAAAATTGACTGACTGAGGCCGGTGATCTAGCCGCTGCTTATCTTGTCATTAAGGTCATACAGAGTGGAGCAGAACGGATCGCTGGGAGTGAGTGTGGAAGAAAACAGGATACAAGAAAACAGCTAAAAGGAACAGCCAAAAGAGTGGTAGCATATCATTATCAGGAATCAGGGAGTCCATTAAACTACTACTACTATGCTCCTTTTAAAAGTCTCAGAAGTGTGTTCGGACTCAGGGGGGTTAGGTGGGCTGGAGGGTAGTCTACACAAACGAGTGCAGTGACGCCTAGGAACACCAGTCCCAGTCCATACAGAGCCAAAGCATTGATCAACTTCGCGTCTGAATGAACTGAGGGAAAGGCGACAGAGGTATCGCCTTTCTCCTCCAGAGTTCTCCACAGACTCTAGACTCACTGCATGTCTGTAGGAGAGAGGTCCCAACAGCATGGAGGTTGGGCTGATGATAAAAAAGCTTCATCGAAAATTCATGAAGATACAGAGAGTGCAAAGAAAGTTGACTTTTACAGCTAAATAAAGCTGAACAGCTGAATAAAATCCCAACCTAATACCCATGTTTGCTTCATCCAAAAAAATTTCAATTTCATGTGTTGTCTACAAGTCTTAAATTTCTAGTTACTCGGGACCGTAGACTGTATATAAGAAGTGGACGTAGTCACCGTGACGTCACTCATTGGTTTGTGGACCCTCCGTTTTGAGTCATTATATCCACTTTACTGATGATTATTAATCAAAAATCTCAATATTTTGTGAAAGCACCAACGGTCAGCCTTACAATATCGTTGCAATATCGAGGTATTTGGTCAAACATATTGTGATATTTGATTTTCTCCATATCGCCCAGCCCTAATAGGGAGGGAATTAAAGAATGTAAATACACGGACCAAAAGTAGTAACTTCATGAAAGTCTTAAGGATTCTAACTTTTAAGATGTTAATCTAAGCTCATTGAAATTGTAGTTAAGCCACTAGTTTCAAGATGGTAAGACCAAAGGTCTCTTTGGTGCCCTTGACCAGTGTGTATGGGTGACATGGTGATATGAATGAGGACATATTATTGTCTCCCCCTGTACACTTCCCTTTGAGGTTTGATGAGCTGTTTAACGTACTTTGTGCAGCTAGAACATGAAGTGTGTGTAGTCCACTAAATACATGAAATACTCATCATGAAATTTCATGATAAGAATCTATAGATAAAACAAGAAGTGTTTAACTAAATTGTTTTATGTAAAGGACTAGTGATTATGATTATTAATATGCATGTCATTACTCCAACACCAAGTGTCAATTTTGATTCCCAAAGATTATTCATTTGAATGCTTTAGTTTGTGTCATTTTCAATAGGCTAAGGTGCCATTTACCCACAGACACTGTGTTTCCTGTTTCATACCAGCACCCAACAAACACTTTAAAATGCTTTTGTTTACTCCACAACCATGGAAGCCCAGTGGATGCATTTTAAAAATGTCTCGTCGTCTGCTAAAGTGATCACATCGGTAGCTTCTCTAACCTTGCGTATTAACACTGTGCCCCCTGCTAATGCCTATCAAACATACTTGACCTGTCGCTGAGATAGATTTCCTCCATGATTAATCCATGCCTCTTGTCTTCTGGATTAAGAATTCAAAGGCCCCAGTGCAAACCATTATCCCCAGGCCATGTTCTAATATTGGAGACTGAAGCATTGTCTCTCTAACATATCCTGTCTCTCTCTCTCTCTCTCTCTAGATCTCTGTTAGGATATTGTGCCCTAATGATGTCTGTGGACTGATCCTGAATCCCTGTACAGGAGGTCTTTTTCACTGTGGTTATTATGCTGGAGACAAATCCTCCAGCTCAGGGACGTGGAAACTCTGTCAGGCATCATCCCTCTGTATCCCAAGCACACCCACTACAAGAAATGACTGTTTAAATCTTAAATTGACATCCTTGAATAAAAAAAATAAGATCTATGTCAGGCAAATAAATAGAGATTTGTACAGTAACCCAATAATAAGACATGCTGATGGAAGATAATGATGAAAAAAGTAAATATGCTCTTTAGTCACGGTGCACAGATATCATCTGTTAGAAGGAGTTTACTCGGGGAGATTTAACCACATTTAGCCCAAAGATGCTTCAGATAAGACCTTGATAAATATTCATTTTGCTGTGTAATTGGCATCAGTTCAAGGATATGCGAAATGTGGCCGTGGTTTGCTTTTATTTGTTGGCAGTAGAAGTGAAAGCTGGGCTAATAGGTGGCTCTGCTATTGAACTGCTGCCTTTTGGGGGCATTTATAACAAATTATGGCTTTGCACTTGGGGGTATTTTGATTGTGTTTCAGGTTGCAGTGTTATGCTTTTGTTTGATGTAGTACAGTTGTGCTGCTTTTATGGCCGATCTCAAAGAGAATTCCTGGTCAAACAAGAGTCTAAAGCCACGAAAGCGGCTCCGTGAGGCTTTACACAGCAGTGCTTTGAGCTAAATGCTAACATGCTGATGATAAGCAGGTATAATGTTTACCATGTTCACCATCTTTCTTTAGCGTATTAGCATGCTAACATTTGCTAATTAGCACTAAGCACAGGGTAAAGTTGAGGCTGATGGGAATGTCATTAGTTTTGCAGGTATTTGGTCATAAACCAATGTATTGGACACATTTAAATTTTGACCTGATGGTGGCGCTAGAGGGAAAGTCAGGGGATCACGAAAGTTATAACAATTCAATCTTAAGGGAACATGAATGTACCACATTTCATGACAATCAATCCAATAGTTGCAGAGATCTTTCAATAAAAAAAAGTCAACCTCACGCTGGCTCTAGAGGAAATCCTGTGGGAAACATGGATATTTGTACCAAATCTCATGGCAATACATCCCATAGTTTTCCAGACATTTCACTCTGAACCTAAAATGTCAAGCTGCCAGTGACGGCTACAAGAAAAATTAGGGGATCACCCGAGTTATTGAGATTCATCGTCTGGGAACCATGAATGCCTGTTCAAAATTTTGTGAGATATTTCGCTCTGAACCACAAATATCAATCTCATGGTGGCTCTAAAAGAAAAGTGAGAGGATCACCAAAGTCAATAGACTTCATTGTTTTAGGACCATGAATGTCTGTGCTAAATATCATGGCAATCCATCCAATTGTTGTTGAGATATTTCAGTCTAAACCAAAGTGGTGGACCGACCGTCCAACCGTCCAACCGTCCGACCGCCCAACATTGCCATCAATAGAGCCATGCTGCTAGCGTGGCTAAAACAGTGATATAAGTAGAATGTAATATTGCAATCTACCTTTTTGTTATGCTTTTTTGGATTTCATTCATCATACAAGTGACTTGTTGCATTTGCAGTTGATATTTATACTTTATTTGTAATAGATGTGGCTTTCACTTCAAATTCATCACCTCCAGTTAACGGCTTATTTACACAATTATCAACACTTCAGACACAACCTATAAAAAGGTTCTCAAAGGTTTTATTTTTATTCACTACCTCTCTTTATTAGCTTTCTCAACAACAGCTCAGCTGGCAGGGTCTGCTGTTTTTTTGTGGCTGAACACGGATCCATTTCTCCTCTATATTTTCTATGATAATTACTGGTTGTGGCTGTTTGTTTAGCCTTTTGTCTTGACTGAAAAGGGTAGATGAGAGAGAATGAGACCCAGAGAGGGAGAGAAAGACAGAACAGGCTTCCGCCAGTCATTCCCCAGGGTCCTACACCACCCTGCATTGGCATTTTATTGAAATATTAAAGGTGAGGTAGATCCGCAGTGACATATTGTAAAGCCTGTCACTCCGATCACAAAGGCACTGAAGTGAGTGGAGGATGGAGAGGAAGAGCAAGAGGAAGCAGAGAATTGGGAGGGTGTGGATGGAGAGAGCGAGGGAGGCAAGGGACCTGAGGCTACAATAGAGGAAGTAAACTGTGTGTGTAGGTGACTGAGAGGCAGTGGCTGGGAAAGTCACAGTACAATAAGCAATCATAATTTCTAAGCCACTGCTGAGAGAAGTTGGCAAGCAGGACAAGTGGAAGGGAATCGTATTGACACAGGGAAGAGGCGAAGGATGTTGGGAACCCACGTGTTGAGAGAGGCTGACAATCCAACAGGGGACGTTAAAACACTGGTACATTCTACTGAGGGCCAGCCATTGATTTTTAAATTTATTCATTTTATTTTTGTGGCAGTTTGACGGGCGTGAGTGCACAGTGGAACATGTTGGCTATCCTCGCGCCTATCATGTTGGGCCTGGTTTGTAGAGGAAGGAAAATGTGATTGGCACCCACTGGAGGTAATGTTGTCAGTGTTTTTTTACCCCAATTTAGAATGCACAATTCACTTTGCACTGCAAAGTCCTTGACACTGCTAACTCTACTGTTGAGGGTGTAGACGGCAATGTGCTTCCTCCATCACACAAGGTATCGAGCTGCTCCTTATTACCTGCCAGTGAGGACCGTCATTGGGCATGTGTGATACGTGAGAGGTTCACACTGTCCCCCCTGTTCTAACACCACAACCAACCTGCAGGGTCGGCTAATGCAGTGACAAGGACAAGAACCCTCACTGGCTTCACACCCATTCAAATGGCCAATTGTGTTTGTTGGAACCGGAGGTATCGCCATTACAAATCAAACTGCGGGTCTCTGGGGTGGCTGATGAGAATTCCTCTCCAACACCAGCCCTTTATGCAACCATAATGGTGTCATTTTATTGAGAGATCAATATATGCAAACATACTTAAACAAATGAGAGCTCAAGTACTGACGGACAACATCACATGACATAAGGGGTGTAAGAAAATATAGAAAATATCAAGTATCGCGATATTGTGTTTTGTGATACTGTATCGATTCTCAAAAACATTGTATTGATTTTTTTATTAATAGTTTACATGCAAAAATTGACTCAGTCAATACCTCATTTCATTTGCAAAGAGATGCACCCTCTCAGTGTATGTGCCCTCTCACAGTAGTGCTGTGATGTTGGATGTTACAGGGATTGTGATGAATGCAGATGCAGATCCCACTGTTCTGATTACATAAAAAGTAAAGTTTTTTACTTAGATTTTATGCATATGGTGGTGTGTTCTTTATAGTATGAAAGTTTTCCTAAAATTTGATTTTAAGAAATCACAATATATCGCCTTCTTTACAGTATCGCAAGATATTGAATGGTAACCCCTGTATCGTGATACGTACAGTATCATATCGCCGAATTCTTGCCAATACACAGGCCTACGTGACATGTACTAAATCTATCGTCATGCTGGGATAACATGGCTGGGATTTGTCAAGAAATGTAACACCATACTTTAGTGTGATGATGGCTAGTTTAACAGACTTTACCACTATAATATTTAAGAAATCCCACTACTTTGCTTAACCATATTAAACTTTACTGTGAGGCCAAGTAGTAAAGAAGTCGTAAGGGACTTGGACTTGACTTATCAAATCAACATTATGCAGTATTGTGCATTAACATGCCACTGACAAGCTTAATCTGACCACAAAAATCCAGATACATTTATTCTAAAAAATCAAATATAAGCTGGACATCCATCATCTCCAGCAGCTTATCAATGTCACTATGAAATGCTTTAGAGAATGGGTGAGTTTCTGACTGCATGATGTCGAAACTATGAAGTCAAGTCCGATCGAACTTCCGATATCAAATTGATATATTGCTTAATAGGACACAATCCCAATAAAAATCCACTGTCAAATGTTTTGAAATAATTTTCCATGAATCATCATCTTCACAATCAACAAAAAGTGCAAACAAGGCAGATGTAGATCTTACGTTGTCCTAAACAAATTGAACAGAAACACAATTTGCCTGTACTCTTGTTTGACAAGAAGCTACTGTAACCACACCTTGTTCTCTGTTCACTGGGATTCTTTATGCTACGGTTTGTATTTGTTAAACTTAGTCTAAAGAATAAGCATCACCTCCTTTTTTTTGTTGATTTAGTATCATTTAGGGCAGTCTAGCTTTGGCCAGATGGGGAACATGTACCAGTACATCGAGTATATAACCCACAGGTGATGCAACAAGCTCAAGGTCAGTTCTCCACAGGATGTCAAAAGGCATCCTGAACAATGCAGGAAATCACTAACTGAAAACAAATCTCCCAGAGACAAGTCTATGGGCTGGGCAGCGATTAGGTGTAGAAACCAAAGTCGAACTAGCAGGTCAGGTGACACGGTCTGCTTGTACACAGCCATCCCAAAAAAAACTAAGGAGAAAAAAATCAAAAACGTTATTGAGTTTCACACAAATGCAGAAATGAGTGTCTTTGACTGGAAGGCTAAACCTAACTAATTGTTAAGATGGCCTGATAAGTGATAATAATGAGGACAATAATTACATAGGGCAACGAGTTTTACAATATTGTGTGTAAGTGAATGGGCTCAGTCCCTCAGGCCTTGAAGGGCTGCTCTTGGACAGAATAATGAAACATACTGTGAATGGCTGTGAGGATTTCCTCAAAGGAAAGTGCCCAGAATTATAATGACCAATGAAACGGAACCTCTGATAATTATAATTACAGTGACAATCACACCTGCACAGTACATTTCGGTAGAGAAAGAAAAAATGATCCCACAATATGTGAACATGGGTGTTGGCAGTAAGCATGTACACACACAGTATGGAGACAGCCAAGTGATAACGATGTTCAGGCTCAGGTCTATCCAAAGTACACAGATGTGGATAGATTATCCAGTATGATGGTTGATTAAAAAGTAGTTTAAAATATGTAAGAAAGATATTTAGGAACATCTAAACTTTCATTTAGGTGTTGTTATAACGTGGCTGTTCCCAGCATCCTCATCATCATCTGCTTGTCTGGTTATCAGCATCAGCAGTGAGATATCCTTGTTTACTCTTGAAGACTTAACTGTCGTATACCATGAAGTCTCCATCAGAGACGTATTGCTCTTTAGAAGAAGAATATTATTGCTTCTAGTTGTGCTAACACTGCAGTGTTCTCACATTTGAGAGCCCAACAATATGACCCCGTGGCAGATATCCAGCTAGCATCCTGTTACATTAAAAGAATGAGGGATTTGAGATAAGACAGCTTTCTTACAGTTTAAACTGCGGAGCAAATACTGATCTGATAACAGTTTCCAAAATAACAGACCCAAAGAGCCATCTAGGGGAAGTTTAACAGTCACCATAGTCTCTGCAGGGTCTCTTACTTGATAAAGGTTTGGTGTCTGGTGTCTTGAATCAAGACTTCAGTCCATTCTTCTGGTCACTGATGTAAAGTACCAGACATTCCCTCATTAAATTGATCTGATGAACAGTTCAATCAGCCAGAGGGGCACAGATTAGACAGAGAGAATGTAGAAAGCTGGTATTTGGTGAGGAGGCTCTGACCTCATCACTCCACATGAGCATACACTTAAAGCTCAGTTCAGTAGGAGTCGTGATAAAGATCTTAGCTGCCTAGTCTGTCTAGACGAGTTGTTTGAGAACAGTAGCAAGCAGGCTGCACTGCATTCACGGCTACAATGGTGAAAAAAACTTTGTTTTGTCCATAGACTGTATATAAGAAGTGGATGTAGTCACCGTGACGTCACTTATTGGTTTGTGGACTACAGTTTTGAAGCCATGAGCTCGGCATTTCGGCCGTCGCCATCTTGGTTCTTTGCAACCAGAAGTGACACAAGAGGGTGGAGCTAAGTATAACTGAACTCTGAATAAGACATTTTTAGGCGACCAAAATGTTACAATTAACTTTCATGAACTGAAAACACACTGTGAAAGGGTTAAAGCTCTAAGACAGAAACGCAGACAACATCCAGACCGGACAACGCCGCGGTAGCAACCTGTCAATCACAAGGTAGCCACGCCCTAAAGCATCCCCTGCTTTATGGTCTATTTGACTCTAAATGGGACCATAATTTACTAAATGAACATCATGCTATATTGAGGAAGACTTGAAACTAGCGATTGAGACCATAAACTCATGTTTACAATGTGTACTGAGGTAATAAATCAAGAGAGAAGTAGGCTCATTTCCTCATAGACTTCTATACAATCAGGTTTATTTTTGCAACCAGAGGAGTCACCCCCTGCTGGCCGTTAGAAAGAATGCAAGTTTAAGGCACTTCCTCATTGGCTTCACTTTTCAGACTCGGAGGTTGCCCACTAGTTTTGTCAGGCTTCCCCTCCACTACATGCTCACTTATCAGCAGACTTATTGTAGCAAAGTGTATATGATTGAGAGTCCCTATGCATTAGCATTCAATGTGATTGAATATAAACATTTGGGCTTTGTCCAAAATCACTCCCTATTTACTATATAGGTACAGGAGAGTAATGTAGCATTGTGTGTGTGTGTGTGTGTGTGTGTGTGTGTGTGTGTGTGTGTGTGTGTGTGTGTGGGTAATTGTAATTATACCATCTCACGGCACTGTGGTCATGTTAAATGTACAGTAGAATTGCTCAAATAGCCGTTCAGCCCTCTCAGCGACCTGGAGTTCCTATTTATGGTCTGTCCAGGAGGTTGTGTTGTGCTAACATGCAAACTGGGGCTGTTCAGCATAATGGAGCACATTTAGTGATGAGTCTGCACACTGGCTGAGGTGGATAATTAGTTTGATGGTTCACAAAGGATGTGTTCTGTGTGTGCATGTAGAACTGAATGATACCGTTCTTCTTATGAACTTTATTTAATGCAAATTTTGCTATTTGATTCTTGTGCAATCCTCAAATGTATAAATGAGTCAAAAAGACATGACATGTCCTCTCGAGTCCTTTTACACATTTTTTGGGGGGCATATTTTTTGTATTAAGGCGGATTGAACAGTTCAATTTAAGTAGTAGTAGTTTGATCTCATGAGATGTGTTCCATTATATGAGAATATTGTTGGCTATTCATTGTAGCCAACACAGATCATTCATAATTTAGCAAGTGCAAATTAGCTTTTATTGATTGTGGTTGTATACATCTTAGACACATTAGTAAATCAATATTTTAATACTGTTGTGAATAGTAGTTTGGAGTGGGCCTAATTAGGTTCATTAAATGTGAGTAGCTAATTAGTGTTGTGTTTGAGAGAAATATCCGCTGCCTCTGGTTTCATTGTAATTGCTTTCTGGGAACTTGGTCTATTTAACCAAGGTAGTCACACAGTACGCACATGAAATATTGTCATTATTATGTAGTTGTTAAACCTATTTTTCCAGATCAAATAAGAAGATCTGGATACAAGAGAAAGGGATGTAAAAATGATCAGCTTTGTATTCAACCAAATATATATACAGTGTATATACAGTATATATATACTGTATGTATAAGGGCTGTCAAACGCAAATTAATGTTTTACGCCACTAATTATTTTAAGGAAACTTACGATTTTTTAAAGGAATTTTAAGGGATCCATTGGTACCAACCATGTCACACTAGCTAGTCGTAAAGGAGGCTTAATAACGCTCCAAGTTACGCAAAATTTTGGCAAGGAAAAACTGGCATGGCCATTTTCAAAGGGGTCCCTTGACCTCTGACCTAATGAAAATGGGTTCTATGGGTACCCACCGGTCTCCCCTTTACAGACATGTCCACTTTATGATAATCTCATGCAGTTTGGGGCAAGTCATAGTCAAGTCAGCACACTGACTGCACTGCACTGCTTTAGTTTGCCATGTTATGATTTGAGCATTTTTATACTAAATGCAGTACCTGTGAGGGTTTTTGAACAATATTTGTCATTGTTTTCTGTTGTTAATTGATTTCCAATAATAATTATAAACATACATTTGCATAAAGCAATCATAATTGCCCACTCCCATGTTGATAAGAGTATTAAATACTTGACAAATCTCCCTTTAAGGTTCATTTTGAACAGATAAAAAATATGCGAGTAATCACGATAAACTATGGACAATCATGCGATTAATCGCAATTAAATATTTTAATCGATTGACAGCCCTAATATATATACACACAAGTGTGCAGATTCATACCAAAATTAAAGTAAAAAAAATGTTCTAACTTTCAATACAGTAGTACTATATAGTAGTTCAATTCAGAGTACTGTCCAATAGAAAAGACTTGTACATGCTACACCCACTTTGCAGTGTTGCCTTGGCAGGATTTGGCTCTAGGAGACCATGACAATGTGGTAGAAACATGAGATTATCCCACCCTGAGTTCTTTGAGATGTAAGGTACACCGACTGCAATACATCTGCTTTTATGATTCAAGCTGCAATACTTCTTTGAATGCAGCTCTTTAATGCCCGGCGTTTTTGGTTTAATCATGTCATGGTAAACCAGCTAAGGTGGCTCATGTGGGGACTACAAAACCTCACACATGATACAAATATATTTTTTTTACTTTTCCCCTCGTTTTTGCTGTGCCCCTTTGTTGGCACCGCACAACAGCAGTATTATCAACATGGCTGTACCTCTGCAGCTTAAATAACACAAGCCAGATCATCACGGCTCGGATGGATTGTAAATAGTCGCGGCGGCGATAAATTTGTCACCGCTTGGACAGAGATAGGGCACATTACCTTCAGAGGAAGCATATTTCACCCTTCCCTGGGGCTGATGAAATGCGGAGCGCAGGGGCAACACAGCATCTGTAAGTGAGGCCTTCTTTATGGCCTGATTAAGTCATCTGATGCTAGCTATAGAGCCAGCCGTGCAGCTTTATTTCACCTCCCACTGTGCTGCCGTTGTAATCATCCAGGAGGACTATGAAGGTAAAACAGCATCGGAATGGCCCTTGTAATATGATGGGCACAGTCATTCCCCCTCTCTTTTTTATGTCAGCCATTATAACTTCTTATAAACTAATACTGCTGAGTAAGAGCCTTTTTCTTAAACAGTCATAGCCTGATTATGTAGATCCCTTTTTGTTGATCTGCAGTGCTGCTTAGAATGCAATTTCCTATAATCTTAGTTGTGTTTGGGAAATGTGAATAATAATTAATTTAGTTTTACTGTGGAATCATATATTTGATTATATGCCTCTATGGTTATTTCCTTGTTATGGTGCTTTTAGTTTTTTCAGGAAATATATGGGAAATAAAGGCACCGATGGGACACTCCACAACAGTTTTAAAGGTGCTAAATACAGGATTGGGAGCATTTCTATTGCCTCTCAACGGCTCTCAACATGGCTACGGCAAGCCGGTGGCCCGCAGCTAACCGTGTTAACAGCGCTAACAGTGGAAACAACAGCGAAAGTGCTGACAGAGCAAACAGTGTTAACCTGAGAGGGAACCGGAGGGTGGGACCTATGCTCCCGCAACAACGGCGTCAGTCGGGAGGGCGTCATCAGCTGTGACCTCCGTATGAGAGCAGTGCAGAGTGGCGGCTGTGAGCTAGCAAGTGGGGCATGCTCACATGCACGAGCATGCACTAGCAGGCCTATGTCAACAAAGGCTGAAGAAGCTCTCAAACATGTCGAATGCATTTCTTTCCAAATAAAACCTTTGTAAAGTGAATGATTTCAATATTTTCAATGCTGCCTTGTTTACATCCATGTTTGCTTACTAGCAGTTTTCTTCTTCACTGCCTATTTTGTCACCTTGGCATGTTTCTCGGCGGTTATCGCCACCAACTGATCGGCATAATAGCGTGAACCCGACAGTCCTGTTCCAACTGTTATCCGTTTATTTCACAATAATATCTTTGTCCAAATGTATACCAGGAGTGGACAGGGATTGTTAACATTGTTCCTACTGCTATATTTTATGTGTTTTATTATTGTATACTGCAATTTTTTAATCCTCATACATACAGCTGCCAAAAAAAACTAAACCGAGTCTAAATAAAAGCTGTGTAAATGTTAATGGTCCAATTTTGGACCAAAGAAAGCCATTAACAAAAATCCTAAAAGGTCTCTCAGCCACTTTGCTTGCACTTTTGAGACGGTCCCTAACTTCAAGGTGCCCAGTTTCAACATGGGGTGTAGCATTAGTCAGGCTTTATCCTACTTTACTACTGCAATAAGTCAGATGTTGTTTGTATCTGTGCCAGCAAATCTGAAACCCCTGTGCCATTTTCCTGTTTTGTGTTGTAAAGCTGTTGAGCAGATTTCCCTCCAAATCTGAATCTAGTGTCACACAATGAGTAATGAGTCTCATTCACGGTCCCTTGTTTCAAACTGATGGATCACAATGACCATGATAATAATTCATTTACGTTCAAATGCTACACGTAGAGCCTTAAATAAACACACCATTACCTCTGAGGCGGTGCACATTAAGAGTAAGCAAGAAGCTCAAATGCTTTCGGAGTTCTCCGCAGCCATTCATCATGTTGCAGAGATGAGCAGGCATCATATTACTATAATGCACCGTCCTCTTATGAAAAGTTAAAAAAAAAAAAAAAAAATCAATAGTTTTAAATGATACTGTGAGTCAATATCGGGTTCTCCCCTTGTACTGTATACAGTATATGTGATCAAACCAAGTGCACTTTACATGCCAGGGGGTTTTGCAGAAGAAATGTCCCTCTTTTAGTGTGTATGCGTGTGTGCATGTGTGTGTGTGCGTGTGTGTCCATGCAGCATTAGCGAGCCAGAAGCACTTTGGCCCTTTAGTCTGTGTGTCCAGACTCACAGGCTCCGGACAGGAAGGGGCCAGAGGCTCCATGAAGCAAAAATACCAGATGAGTATTTACAGCCTGTACGCTGTTAACCCTTCATTCAACGGTGTATGATAACAGTTAGCTGTCAAGCTTTCAATACAGTTTACAGCCTTGTTTCCTGCATGGTGATGCTGCATACTGTTGATACTGTCACACAACGGTTCGTATGATATCTTCCCAAAAGTTATTCCTCATGTTTCGTGCATTTTCCTACAAAATATCCAGCGTCAATTTATGTCCAGCATCAAGTGTCTTCACAGGAAACAACTTAGTTAGGTTTAGGCAACAAAACTACTTAGTTAGGTTTAGGAAAAAAATGTGCTTAAGTTACGCCACGTCCGGTGTGGCGTAACTTAAGTAGAAGAAGTTCTGTGACAAAAAGGTTTAGGAAAAGATCGTGGTTTGTGTTAAAATAACTCTGTAAGTGGCGTAACTTAAGTATGGAAGTTACGTGATAGATAAATCAACGTTGACTTTTGGTTCCACACGGGACACGAACACTGATCTCCTGGGCAAAAGTCAGATGTTTTGGTTTAGGAAAAGATCGTGATGTGGGTTGAAATAACTCTGGGAGTGGCGTAACTTAAGTATGGAAGTTACGCGACAAATAAATCAACGTTGACTTCTGGTTTCATACGGGACACGAACACCGATCTCCTGAGCGAAAGTCCGATGTTTTTGACCCCGCCATCCACCCACCCCGACCTCCTCCCTACGCAGCGTTTGTCACCTTTTATACTTCCTGCTTCACAATTTCGTGGATTAAATATGAATTGATTTCATGGGATATAGACAAATTACATTGCATACCCATTTTGTAGATATAGCTACGAATGGTGTATGAGAATAGCCTGAACATAAATATACATATTTGATGTTATAAGGGAACAAATCCTACATTTACCTTATATTTCAGTAGTTCTGGATCAGAGTGCTATTTAGGTTTAGAGTTTAAAACGGTGAAGCGTCACAAATCTTTCCCCGCTGTACATTTCGGCAGCAGAGGACAGACGGTGAGGCAGAGCCATCTGACAGACCTGTTTGTGTTTTTCAAATCATGAAATTCTATATAGCATGGCCCTTAATCATTTTATAACCACCCCCTCTCTGTATTCATCTGTTTTTGTCTTTCTCTCTCTCTCTCTCTCTCCATTTCCCTCTCGTTCCCCTCACTTTCCTGCATGGCTTATTATCGTCTCAGTGTGTGCCAGACTTTATCTAATCCTCATGCCTCTCTTCCCTCCTTGTTTTAGCCCTCAATGAGCTGCGCTGCTTTCCCAAGATACCTCAAATAAGGAGAATTTGGTTTCATATGCAATAATATATCACCCTGAACCGCTCATAATGTTGACGACATGGCGAGGAGGTTCAACAAGCAGGATGGGAGCGGAACAAAAGGCTTGAGAAAAAGCTTGAAAATGGCACAAGCGCTTCAGCGAAAACACACCATGTAGTGTGTCTCAGCATGGTATCACGCAATATCGCCGCTCTGTGTTTGGACCCCGTTGTTCTGCGTTGTGTCGGTTTTCTTAGCGTACGGATACATTGCATGTTTTATATCTGTCAGTGGAGGAATTTCATCAAAGCTCACAGTTCGCCCTCTCTAATTCCTCCCAGTGGTTTTGATAGGTCATCCCACCTCCCTCACCCATTGGCTGCTTGTTGCGATTATTTTCCATTAAAACGTTTTTAAAAATATAGGCAGATAAACAAAATTCTTTTCAATCACCTCTGCATACTGGCGGGTTAATTTCTTTTCAAGTTTCTTGACTAATTCAATCAATTTCTCTGCAGTTAACATATGAGATATTGCAATTAATATGGTCCTATCCTGAACTATTAAAACATATCAAATATTGCAGCAGTAGTATAAAAAAAAAATGGTACAATTGAGCTATAAAAGACCCTACTGGGTGGTATTTTTACCTCTCTGGGTCTTAGTACTTTGACTTCTTTTTGGTAAACATTTTTGGTTCTGCTTTCCTGTTGGTGAGTTTCATACAAACATCAATTATTTTAAATTGCCAGGTTAACAGTAATGATTATTTTAAGGTAACTCAAGTAAAACTGCAGCAGATGGAAGAATGAAAACCTACACACTAAACGCAGGATAGATGCTTATGGAAAGAAACTCACAGCAACTGCAACCTGCAGAATAATATGTTGTCCTGGGGGTTCATGTTTCGAAAAGTATTTGTAAAATCTATCTGCAATCTGTAAAGAAATGTCCAAAAGACACCTCTCTCCTCTCGTCTTCTGCATTGGATCATGCAGCCAACAGTACACTGATGGTTAAGTGTAAAGTTTCTGTAGGTGGTGCTCTTTTCTCCGTCTGTTCAGTCATAGGAGCTACTGCTGCTGCAGCTCCTCTGTTTATTCCAAACAAATGAAAAATGAAGCACATCATCTATTGTGAGCCAGAGGACTTAATCTGACATGAGGCGTGTAAAACACCAAATATCAGGGATTGCATGTGTGTTAAAGTACAAGTAAAACATCAGAACAAAACTCGATAACTGAATAAAACAGTGTGCTTTGTTAGTAGTGTGTACTATTCTACATCTAATGGTGAATTAAAGTAGCTGTGAAAGGGTTAAAGTTGTAAGAAGAAAACAGGGACAACTCCCAGACCGGACAACGCCGTGGTAGCGACCTGTCAATCACAAGGTAGCCACGCCCTAAAGCATCCCCTGCTTTATGGTCTATTTGACTCTAAATGGGACCATAATTTACTAAATGAACATCATGCTGTATTGAAGAAGACTTGAAACTAGTGATTGAGACCATAAACTCATGTTTACAATGTTTACTGAGGTAATAAATCAAGTGAGAAGTAGGCTCATTTTCTCATAGACTTCTATACAATCAGACTTCTTTTAGCAACCAGAGGAGTCGCCCCCTGCTGGCTATTAGAAAGAATGTAAGTTTAAGGCACTTCAGCATTGGCTTCACTTTTCAGAGCCGGAGATTGCCGCCTAGCTGTGCCTGTGACTGCACCCCTTGTTCAGCGCTTCACATTTGCTTTAAAGGATCAGTTCATGCAAGATATGACAACATTTATCTTTGCTTTTACAACTACTATCTGTCTATCCAGGTAGCTTAAGTTTGATTTGTCAAGGGTTGGAGATGTCTGC
Organism: Adelosebastes latens; assembly: GCA_916700685.1. Classification (NCBI taxonomy): domain Eukaryota; kingdom Metazoa; phylum Chordata; class Actinopteri; order Perciformes; family Sebastidae; genus Adelosebastes; species Adelosebastes latens. The sequence goes on from CAKAKR010062276.1 coordinate 66,669, forward strand.
TCTTCTCTAGAAGTGTCTGCCAACACACCAGCGTGAAACAGCTCACTGATATACGGTTTGTGGTGTTTAAAGTGCCAACACATTGTATTAGAAGAACCCAAAAGCAATGTCTCTTTCTACAAAGTTCTCAGTAAAACTGTTCACATTAAGATGCTGCAGGAAAGACATCGCATTTTCTTAAGTTTTGATCCTTTGCACACAACAAACCAAATTGCATTGAGCACCATTATACAGACAGAGCCAATCAAATCATAGCAACGATATCTGGATGGACAGACAGCAGTCAAGGAAAAAGAAATAGGGTTTTACTGTATTTTGGTGAACTGACCCTTTAATCGGAAAGCGACAGTAGGAGCACTAAGGGCTCCAGATTTGTACGCTTAGCAGTGCTTATTTCTTGCAGATGCAAAGCCATATTAACGTCTGTGGCCTCTGTTGCCATATCATGGTGAGCAGGAAATCTTTCCCCATTGCGTCCCCCCCGGTGGCCTGGTTGGCGGTTTAATTTTGTTGAAGTGTTGGCAGATTACCGCTACCTCAGTGCCGCTGCCATGGAGAATGCGGCCCAGGCAGGCAGTGAGCGGGGAGCCGGCACATTGATAAGGACAGCTGCTCTTGGGAGATTTCCCTGGAGAGAACAGTGAGACAGGGTCGGCAAAGACACGTTGGACGTCAGGTGAAAAACACCAGGACCACCCTGATCGCAGAACACCGGCTGGTATTCAAGTCCCCCCTTATTATCTGATAGGCAGCTTACAAGCTGGGGGACCATCAACTTTTGTTGGTGGAATCAAAGGGCTTAGGGGGCTGCATTCTGATTGGATTCACTGGCCCACGCACAAAAAGATCAGCAAGCAGATTGATAAAAAGAAAAATAAGTATTTTTCCCCCCCACTGGATTTATTACAGAAAAACATTAAAAACATAGTTCCCACTTCACAGCAGAGTTTTTGAACTTCAAAAGGAAGACAACAGAGACAAAAGAACAAAAAGGTACTAAAAACAATGAGCCTTTATATTCATCAACGCCAACACGGGGGAAGTATTTAGTTCATCTTTACATGAAAAAATACATACTTAATGGGCTCATCAGGGAACAGTTTGTTCTACAATAAAAGCAGTAAAAATGACATTTATTTCAATGGGTTCATGTTTGAAAACACTCCCTGAGGCTTAGCGACTAGGCTCCACCATTTATCTTAAACTCTCATTTCCATCTATTGTTTTTGTTTATCCCAAACAAAGGACTTGAAACAAAATGGCATTTCCATAAGACAGCGAGAAAAGCACAGGCCAGAAACTATGAACGCTTTCCTTTTCATTGTGAAAGCCAGGCAGCAGCGTGGGCCCTCACTCGAGAGCACCGCCATTGCTCTTTCCCAGGATCCCACTGGGTTTCCTTGACAGATATGGAGAGACGAGTGACTTTGATGAGGAAATGTTTCCCCACTGTGCGAGTGTTCAGAGGCACCTGAAACTCCACGGAATGTTTATGTGTATGCATGTACTGTACAGAACGTGAGCGTGAGGGTGCACATTTTTGAACAGGCTGTCTTTGATAAAATTGGTCCTGTCATGAATTATAACCATCTGTTTATCTGTATTTTCTGATGTTTGCATTGCAGTGGGCAAGAATGCTGATAAAAATCTTCTCCATTTACATCAGAGGTTAGCTCCGACTTGTATATACAGTAATGATGAAAGATTTGTGTTGAGATAAGCGGCAGTAAAATGTACAATATCAGAAAGAATGAAAAAGAACTAAAAAAGTGCACTCAGTCAGCCGATTGGACTGTTGTCAGGCTATTAAATATGTGTTATCGGTCGCTATAAACCCCATAGATGTGGGTCAATAGGGGTCTACTACACCTAGTCTTAGGTTTTATCATCTATTAGCATGGTAGATCACCGAAAAAAGGTATAAAAGAACATGACAACGTCTTTGTGTTCACAAGTGTTAAGTTTGACTTTCACTTAGTACACTACAGTGTAGTTATCCCAAGCCAAAACACGATTTCTTTCCTTAAACTTAACCAAGTGGTTTTATTACCGAAACCTAAAGAAGTTGTAGTTTTATTGCTGAAACCTAAAGAAGTTGTAGTTTTGTTGCCTAAACCTAAATAAGTTGTAGTTTTGTTACCTAAACCTAATAAAGTTGTAGTTTTGTTACCTAGACCTAAAGAAGTTGTAGTTTTGTTGCCTAAACCTAAAGAAGTTGTAGTTTTGTTGCCTAAACCTAAAGCAGTTGTAGTTTTGTTGCTAAACTGCAGTTCACTCGAAAACGAAGTCGGAAGTGCCTTAAACTTGCATTAATTCTAACAGCCAGCAGGGGGCGACTCCTATGGTTGCAAAAAGAAGTCCGATGTATAGAAGTCTATGAGAAAATGAGCCTACTCCTTCAGTCTGCTTCAATACAGCATGATGTTCATTTAGTAAATTATGGTCCCATTTAGAGTCAAATAGACCATAACCATATTGCGGCCCCTACCGTCTGGTTAAGACCTCTAATACCTACAGTATAATACATAGGTTAACTTATAGTCTAAAAATAGAGCCAATAATCTGTTATCCTGAAATGAAAGGCTATGGGCCTGATATACACTCATGAGAACGCAATGCAGCCCATAACCCCACCTGAGAGTCGTCCATACCTCATGCTGATGACCGGACATTCACCAGCAGTACAGAAAGTTGCAGGAATAATCTTCCCGCTGGTTTTATTACAGTGATGGATGACTGCTCATTAGTGTCAGCCACCCCTCGGAAAGGATGGACTTACATGATGAGCCTTTTTCATTAAAAAAAAAGTCTGATGAACGTTACGTTATAGAGGTTTTTAGTTGGTGCTCTTATCTACGACGGTCACGAACTAGCGAAACATGTTCCTTTTCATAAAACAAAATACAGGAGGACACTGTATGTTTTACATACTCCATCACATTTCATGCTGGTACAGTGCTTCAGCAATGCTTGCAGAGGTGGTATGCCAAGACTATCAAGTACGGAAGCGTACCGTGCATGCATGTAGATCAGGCTGTGCTGTATATGTCTCATTTTTATGTGTAGTAATCTCTGATCCTGTGGATTCTGAGGTTATTACAGCTCGCGGGTTGATATTTCCTCTCCCTGTGGTGTTTTTATCCCTGCACTAAGATCATTCAGGCTTGATTGGTATTCATGTAGGCCCGCTGTCCTAATGCATAGCGGCTTCTGTGGACAATATATTGAGTGAGCTGATTGTTTCACACTCTGTACTGTCGAGAGGAAATAATATACCTGCTGTGTTTAAAAGCTTTCCTTTTCCCAGTTATTTATGGTCCTTTAAGGTGTCTTTCACTTTCACGCTAGTCTCTCTTGGGCACGACATGAAAAAACTTTATCACAGTTTTATGTGACAGCATTTGCAAAAATCCGCTCAGCTGAGGACACACCAGTCTCCACCGTGGTCTGGATGGATCATAACCCCAGATTGTGTCTACTGGTGCAAGTTTGACATATTGCCAGCGGTGCCGAGTCCCTTTTTCTATCTCATGTGTAGTATTGGTGCGATGCATCACTATCACGGACTCCGGTTCCTTTCCTCTGCCGGTGAGTCGTCGCCCACACATGACAACAGGATGATTACTCAGTTTCCTACCGTGGCGATATCGTGCACAAACACCTCAGCATGTTCTGTCATCTCTGGTAAACATCCTTTCACGTACACATTCTTTATGCCGAGGCGCCTTTGAAGGTCAAAAAAATGAGGCATGATGAAAGAGACGACATCTTGCAACGGCAAAGAATAAAGACGCAAAAATGGCCCTTCAAATTCCAACTTGTTATTGGGATGATTTCTGAAATATAATGACGGATTAATAAAGCGTGTTCACCTGCATTGACAAAATATCTAATCCTTCTGCCAGGTATTCTAACTGTCCTGCCCCCTGATTTCTGCTGAATAATATATTGAACCTTACAAAGTGGTTAAAGTGCAGCTAACCTTGTCCTGTGTGTAACTAAAGAAGACATTTGAAACATTACTAGTCTTCCAATCCGCTGCTTTCCAACATTTGTGAATAAATATTGAATCATCCTTCAAGGCCGGTGTATTACATGCGTGTCACAGGGAGACTATTTCAGTCCTCCCCCCCCCCCATTTGACACTGATCTGGGGCATTTTGTCGAGGGCAAGGGAGAGAATGGAGACATTAATGGGCGCTGTAATTGCATGGCAGGGCTAAAATAGAAAGATGAGTGAAAAAAGATAAAATCAGAAGAAAAATGGTAAAGTGCTGCTGTAAAAGATACCCGAGAAGAACGGAGTACATCTCAGCGCAAATGTTTGACAAATTGTAGCCAGGAGCCAAGCCAACATTTTGGGAATACTAGAATATGGGTTCTGTGCAGACTGTTGTGTACACTTCTTTGATGTAAAGTCTTGTGTGTAGGTCAACATGTTTTTTGTACATTATTTAATAGGTCTACCAAGAAGAATATGATGTTGTGGTGAATTTTAATTTGTTGGTGTGTGAGGATCTAGTGGCTTCAGAAATGCATGTTTGCATCTCTGCTATAAGTACAATAAGGACAAAGAGTCGCACTTAAAGTCAAGATGAAAAGTCTGTTTAACCCTTTTAGATCACATCCCCGGTCATATTATGCACCTATTTAACAATATATGCCTTTTTTATATATAAAAAAAATCAATTACTTCGTAATTTTGCATCAAAATTGAATCATCTTTTCTTCCTGTGAAACAAAATATGACGTGTGCTTAGGTAAGCTAGTACCAACCAATTTCAACCCATATATAATGACATCCTTCTATCAATCAATAGACCCGCTCTAACCACTGAGCTACAGCCGCCACCAAATGATATCGTCGGTCTGTCTGACCGTCGAACGGTGGAGGGTGGGTCGGTCCAGATTGAAATATCTCAACAACGACTGTATTGCCATGTATTTTAATACAGACATTCACGTTCCACAGAGGATGAAGCTTAATGATTGTGGTGATCCCCTGACATTTCCTCTTTTATAAATGAAATGTCTTCTTGACACCTTTTGGATGGATTGCCAGGAAATTTGGTACAGAAATTCACATTTCCAAGGGACTGGATTCTAGCTCATCTAGCGCCATCGGGTCAACATTTGTAACTGATTTCGTATTCTACTTGCAGCTTCTTCACCCCCTTAAATATGTGATGTTTTGTTGGGGTCTAATCGCCAAAGACTATTCACATTTCTCATCCTATGTGCACATGTCAATTAAATACTTTTCACTCAAAAATATGAAGTCTCTCCTGATTGAAATGGCCAAATATCTGCAAAACTAGTGTCATTCCCATCAGCTTCAGCTGTACTTTGTGTTTGGCGCTAGTTCATTAGCATTTAGCTCAAAACAACTTTGCGCCTTTTTGTGTATCAACAATGTTTTTCTGCTGACCAAAACTCCCTGAAACTACGGAATAAATGTGCAATCCTAATTTGAAAGCAAAAAGTATCCGGAAAAAGGATTCTGTGGCTTGTGACTTAACTGACAACTTTTTCAGTGTGATTTCTTGTTTTGTTTTGGTGCCGGAATGTGACAGAATTTTCTGTTTTGTTCAATGCCACAGGTGGAGGCTGCTGAAAAGAGGTCTGATGGATGTTTTCCTGAGCCTGTAACTGAGGTGAGCGCCTCAGATATTTGGGACAAGGCGACAACTGACAGGAAATACCGTGTTCTCCGGCTTGCCTTGAAGAAGAAAAAAACGGAACAATCTTCAAGTGCAGGTCTTATGTGTCGCACACATAATAAATAATGTACACTGGATAATCCCAGATCGTCTCTGCTCCACAGAGTGGCATGATCTGCAGAGGACTGCTGATCTCCATTTCAGCTATGCCAGGCAGATGATGTCAAATTGAAATAGCTGTAAAGTCACCCAAAGAAACAAAGTCACATGTTACAGATGGTAGGAAAAGAGAGGTTTGGATACATTTTGGATAGGTTTTTCAAGACATACATATCTACCTCCATTTTCTATACGAAGTTAAAACTCCTTAATTTTTGTGGTTAGTACTTGTACATATTTTTGTCATTAACTCTAAAAGATTATATGTTTGAAAAAATGTATTTCTGAAAATATTGAAAAGCCATTTTGGAGTGTTTTTGGATAGGTTTGGCACAAAAAAGAACACCTACACTGCTTACTGATTGCCCTGTGCCTCAAAACATATTGTCAATCATTAAACACAATGTCATATGTTTTTCTTTAAATATCACCGTTTTAGATACACTTTCTGATTTTAATAGTATCCAAAAAGTTCCATCCTGTTATGAAACTTAGCTATGAACGGTGTTGTGTTTTAAACACGTTTCTAAACCGTAAACTGGGGAGCAAACTTTGGGATCTCGCGGTGCTATCGGGATACTATATTTAGCATAATAATGAACATGGTACAGAGAAGGCAATTTAACACATCTTGACACAGCCTTCCTTAACTCTGACATTAGCAGAATGAAAATATGTAATTATTTATTTAGATTGAAAACTCAAGGTCTTTGCTCTCTCACAGCTTCTTAGTGCACACTTTACAAAAGATACAGTTTATCTTTTTTGCATAACAACACATAATTCAAATTACGGAATAGGATAGGAAAAGATTATTGTACTATTATGTAAATATTTGCTTTGATTAAAAAAAAAAAATATTGGCATTAGTAGTTTTAATTATGCATTACAAGCTACTTACAGCTGGTGTTAGGAAGTTAAACAGGTCATAATTCACTCTCTATTATCTATTTTATATTGTAGTGAAAACATCTCCCTCAAACAACTGGATTTATTCAGGTTTCTCACCAAAAACTTCATTTTACAAGATTACATTTGAACATATCATGATGCCCTTATAATTTACCTTCTGCGCAATACTAATTTTTTCGTAAAGAATCTCAATGGAACCTCAGTTAACGTTAGCTGTTAGCCAAGCAGGACCGTGCTGCCTACCAGCTGCTAACAGCTAACGCCGTCTAGAAAGCATTAATGCCGATCTCCCGATCACATCCCTAAAGGTAAATCCTCATTTCAATTTCACAAATCAGCCGTTCCTTGTCGATTTCGACGCTTTCAAAGCAAGCTATAAATAGAAATTGGGCGTCCGACAAAAGTTCAGTCGCACTGTAAGGCGCTGCGTCACTCGCAGCCAGTTAGAACACTCCGATAGAAAACAAGGCAATCAAACAGATTTTGTTGCTGATGCTCGCTCACGTCACATTCAGAATACAGTCTGGTTAGGACACACACAGGACACACACACACCGTAATCTCTTAAAAACTTGGGGCCACGGGGGCCACCTACAGGGGATATTTGGTGGCCACAAGTAACTTTTTGTGGCCCACGGGTCCAGGTAATTGTCGAGCCCTGCATCATATCACTCCATAAAGGCAAATCAAGGCTATCTGCTCTTTGTTAACCTAATCAAACAAGCGTGCTTTTGACGTTCATGTATTTTGTTCCCATCAAAGAGCGCTGGCTTCAAAGCCGCCTCCCATCCAATGAGCTCAGCCTCTGTGAGGAAAGTTCTGACCCTGGTCATCTTCAGCTTATTATCTCTCAGATGTCTCTGATGTGCTACAGTCAGCCTGTATGATGGGCTGTGACCAGGTGATTGTCATGACAAAAACAGAGAGTATTAATCTATGATTTCTTCCCCCTTATATGAACTGGATACCTCTGACTGTGATGTATGCTATGAATTCTGTGTCTATTGTTAAATGTCTATATAACAAATCAATAAGATGAGTGCATTGTGGTAGAGTGAGTTTACTCCCCACTATCCCCGGCTATTGCCTGTGTTTATCTACGGCATTAAAAAAGAATAATACAGTTGTGGAACAAATATATACAAATACAGTTCAACAGTTAGAGCCTACAATAGAGCATTTTGACCATGTCTCCAGTACAATAGTTCGGTCTGGTGGGTCTATAGAAGCACTCGATTGTTGCAATCAAGCTACTCTGTGAAAGGCATTGTACTACAACGTTGGGGTGGTATTGTACAAGAACATGATTGGCAATTCAAAGCCTGTAAATACTTTGTGGGGAGTGGATCAGAGGAAGCAAAGCCCGGTCGTCGGATCAAAGCCTCACTAATCCCACCTGCTGATTGGCCCTTAATGGTAATGTTTTGATTGGTCCTCAGAGAGCCACGGTCTGCCACTACTGGAAGGGCTCCAAGGACGACTTCCTATATCACAATTTAAATATGCAATACCTCTTTTAAAGCGGCAGTAGGCAGAATGTTTTTGGCATCATTGGGAAAAAA